>JASDQU010271841.1:0-15345 GCA_032191745.1 Picea mariana
TCTATGAATTTTTGGAATTCTCGTCTATTGTAAAAAGGCCTCTGGAGCCTCATTGTAATCATCTTCTGATGGATGCGAGTAGCAGCCACATCTCTTCTCAGAGATAAGCTACCAGCGCCTTAGCTAGTTTATTTACATTCTGTCTGTAAGCATTTTTCAGTCATTTGTTATTAATGAAATGAAGTCTTATTTCCATTGCATCTCTGTGTTTATGTGTATTTCTGTATTTCATTGTGTTCCTACATAAATCCGGATCACAAACATATATAACACTCTCTCTAGGTGAGGGAGGTGGTTGAGGTTGAAGGGACAGGTTTCCTGGCTTGTGAGCGACCTCTCCAGGTGATAGAGAGCACAGAGTAAGGAGAGAGCTCCTAAAAGGAACCTTGTAGCTGCCACAAAGCTCAGACATTTTTGGTCCAGTCTGTTGCTGAAGCCCAAGGCAAGGGATGTTAGCAGCCGAAGGACTGTCTAGGTGACAGAGAAGGTGTATACTCCTTGGGTGGGATAGACATGTGGGGAAGGAGAGTCTGTGGGCAGTGGGCATAAGTGGTTCCTGGGAGAGAATCCCTCTTCTGTGACTGTGTGTCTTTCTATAAACCTTACCTACCCTAGGATTCCTTACCTGGTGAAGCTAAGTCCCAGCTCGGGGGTGACCTACTATTGAGAGTGATTAGTAGCATGGTCTAAGTATGGGAGGTTCATGGAAGGTCTACATGCAGTTGGTGGTGTGTGATAGTTTCAAATATAAGTGTCACTATGCTTTGTAATTCTGTAATTAACTAAATTGCATACCTGTGATTCTTGCAATGTTATCACATATTTTGTTGTGCATATGAATTATTGTTATTTCCATTAACTATGAAATGTTGTTCAGTAATTATGTGTTTAACTGTTATCAAGCAATTGTATTTCATAAGAATGCATAATATTTTATAGTAGTGTTTTTTCGTGTAGTAATGTTGGCCTAACCATGGCATTGATGGTCGGGGGTGTTACAGTATGGTATCAGAGCCTAGTTTCAACGGTGAACTTGGATGGATAGGATAAGTGGTCTTTGGACCGAGGTTTTGAGAAGAAATTGTGTCTGGAGGACTAGTTTCAGACCTCAGAATGTTTCTGAGTGTCAACGGACTACTTGGTCGTGTTACAAAGCTCAGGAGGGGTAGCGGTATTATAAAACTATAGTCGGTGTGGTATATGGCCCGAGAGAGAGATAAATCCACACCAGAAGTGTGGAGCCATAGAATATGTTCGAGAGGAAAGGAGAACCCTCACAACCATCAAATCTGGAGAACGTGCACAAGGTTTAAAACCCTTTGGAGTTGCACAAGAGTGTGGAAATCGCAATACGCGAAATCTTGAATTTGTCAGGACCATCCATCGGAAAGGATGTGTGGAGAGCGATCATCCTTTCGATGAATCATGACTTGAAATGGTCTAAGGGTGAGTTCGTGAGAATTCATGAAATGTGAACTCACGACTGGATCACAACTGTCGATCTAAGAGGGATTTGGACCATTAATTGTCTAGGAAGAAATTCACATTTCAGGAATAGGGAGGACAAAGGTGGAAAATCCTTCGACCTCGTGACACACAAAATATCGATACACAAAATGCTGATGAGATCTGAGTCACCAAATCATGGGGAATCAGGACCATTGAATCAAGTAGATGATAGACCATAATTTCAAAATTTCGGCAAACAAAAGTTCGAGATGTCTGGATGCACGAACTCCTTATGCTGGAAACTCTGAAATGAAAAGTGAAAGTAGTGGGGCCCTATGAAATCACTGGGAGTGAGGTGGACCTTCTTAAGGACACCATGTGTCACTACCTTGGTGGGCAAAAACTTTTTTGTGGGCCCGAAGGGTAAGGAAATCAAATTTTTGGAATTCGGGGATTGGAGTGACAAGAGATTTGGAGTCGCTGCATCGTGAACTCTCGGTTACCGAAAACCCAAAACCCGAAGTTCCAAAGTCCTGAAATATTTGAAGACAGAAGAACAGTAGAATATTTTAACCATTGGATGTTGGGTAAACGTGGACCGTCGATCCACCCGATTTACGCAATTTTGGTAAATTGAAACTCTGGTAGATAGATGTGTGTTCCTTAAACTCTTCGAAGATCAAAATCCCAAGTAGCACCTAGTAGTCTAGCATTTGGTCACAACCTTTGGTTACGAGGGTAGGGATAAAGAGGGAGCTATCACTCAAAAATTACAGAGCCGAGAAAAACTCAAAAAATTTGTGAAGTCGAAGTGTTTTCTTAAAATTAGAATGGTTTTGAATGTGTGGAATTTGCTAAGAATGGCGACCTAACAAATCCTTGTTGTCTGCACGTGTGTTTGTAGAAGCTTAGAAAGTGACAAAACTGAATAGGGTTGTCATTGAGAGAAGAGAATGGAAGAGGTGTGGACTACCTCCAATTCAGAGAACGAAAGAAAAGGAAGGAATGTCAACTTGGGAGTTGAAGGATCAAACTCTAATGGGCAAGGAAAAGAGATGGATAAGGAAGGACATATGATGAAAATCATTGAAATATTGCAAAAAGATGCCCAAGCATGCTGATATGATAGTTGAAATCTCATGAAAGTTAAGGATAAGTAGGGTGCATTCAACTTAAGGATGTTGAAGAGTCTGGAAAGAATAGAAAAGAAATTGGAAAAGGAGAATGACTCAAGCAAGACAGAGAGTCGCAGGACCCTTGAGAGGAAAAGAATATCAAAGAGTGTCAGCAAACATCGTCGTCACTCCCCAAAGCATTCCAGTAGGGAAGCACACAGTAGTTCAAGCCCATCTCCTACCCAAAAACACAGGAGATATGGGATGGATGAATTGAAAGGGTAAATGAACAAGATCAAGCCTCCAACATTCGATGGATAACATAAGAAGGAGGAAGATTCTGAAACTTGGTTGTTGGATATGAGGAAATACTTTCAACTACATAATTATTCCTCTCATGCAAAGGGTAGGATTTCCATGTATCAATTGAATGGAAAGGCATCCATGTGGTGGGATCAACTTGTGTAGGTGGAACACATCAGGGAAAGGGACATCACATGGAAAGAATTCAAGAGGTATTTCAAGAGGCAATACTTAACTAAAAGATATTATTACAGAAAGATGAAAGAGTTCTTTGAACTCAAGCTGGACAACAAGACCATTGATGAGTATGAACGAAATTTTTTGGAATTGTTGAAGTATGTTCCGTTCATTAAATATGAGTCTGTCAATATTCATAGGTATCTGAGTGGATTACCGCCTCCTATTGAGGATAATATTCACTATGATGACCCAAATACTATGGAAAAAATGATAAGAAGAGTGAAGTTCTTATTTGAACAGCAAAGAGAAAAGCCTACCTTTTGGAAGGCTTGGGATGACCAGAAAAAGTTCAAGAAAGAACAGAGGCAGAAGGGAAATAAAACACCCTTTTTCAGAAACATTCCTCAAGGACAGTCGTCTCTTAGAGAGCCCACGAAGGTTGAAGTGAGTGGGAAAATGTCAAGGCCGCCACCTATGGAATGGTGGGGTTGTAAAGAAAACCATAGGTACAGATATTTCCCCCACAGAAATGATAAAGTAAGAGTTATCCACAATGTTGAGAAAGCTAAAATGGTGGAGGACATGGGCAATAGAATTCCAAGGATCTATGCAGTGCTGGACAACAAGCAAGTTGATTATCAGTCGCACATGATTGAAGTAGAAGGTATGATAAAAAACCAACAATTTACTATTTTAGTTGATTCAGGGGCTAGCCATAGTTATATAGACCCTAGAGTGGTAGAATTTTTTCATTTGATAAGAAGCAAACGTGAAAATTCTTGGTTAGTGCAGCTAGCTATAGGAACCAAGAGGAAATTCATGGGGTTAGTCAAGTTATGTCCTGTAGACATGAGTGGGCTGAGCACGAAGGTTGATTTGAACCTTCTACTATTAGGATCTTATGACTGTCTAATTGGGATGGACTAGTTGGACCCACACCATGCCATATTGGAATGTCAGAAAAAGGCATTCACTCTCTTAGATGAAGAAGGGAATCAGAGAGTCATCCAAGGAATTCCTAGAGTTGTTACTGTTAGAGAAATCTCAGCAATGCAGCTGAAGAAGTGCTACAGAAAAGGCTGTCAATTATTTGCATCCCATGTGGGGGAAATGCCTAAGGATAAGGTGTCAAGTATTGAGGATCATGAGGTACTTAAAGAGTTTGAAGATGTATTTCAAGAAGTACCTAGACTACCTCCAAAAAGGGATATCAATTTCTATGTGAACTTGATGCCTGGAGCAACTCTGGTGTCAAAGGCTCTGTACAGGATGAGTGCACCAGAACTGAAAGAGTTGCAGTTGTAGCTTGAAGAACTTATGAAGAAGGTGTATATACACCCAAGCATGTCACCTTGGGGTGCCTTGGTCCAGTTCGTAAAGAAGAAGGACAAAACATTGTGATTGTGCATCGATTTCAGGCAATTGAACAAAGTAACGGTGAAGAACAAGTATCCTTTTTCGATGATTGATGATCTCTTAGATCGGCTGAAGGATGCAAAGATGTTTTCAAAAATAGATCTAAGATCGAGATATCACCAAGTAAGAATAAAAGATGAAGACATCAACAAGACTGCCTTTAGAAAAAGGTATGGCCATTACAAGTTCACAGTGGTGCCGTTTGGACTGTCAAATGCACCTGCTATTTTTATGAGCTTGATGAATGGAGTATTTAGGGACTATCTAGACAATTTTTTCATCGTCTTCTTGGATGACATTCTGGTGTATTCCAGGACTGACGAAGAAAATGAACAACATCTGGGGATGGTGTTGAAGGTGCTAAGAGAGCACCAACTATATGCCAAGATGAGCAAGTGCTCGTCTTATCAGGAATGAATCCATTACTTGGGACATATTATCCTTAAGGATGGGATAGCAGTAGACCCTGAGAAGATTGAAGCCATTAGAGAATGGTCAGTGCCAAGGAATGTAATGGAAGTTAGATCCTTCATGGGATTGGCTAGTTATTATAGAAGGTTCATCGTAGAGTTTTCCAAGATAGCCCACCCTATCACTTCCTTACAAAGAAAGGGGAAACAATTTCATTGGATAGAGGTATGTGAGGAAATTTTCCAACGATTGAAATAGTTGTTAACCAGTCCTCCAATCCCGAGGATTGTAGATACAAATGCATATTTAATAGTATGCATTGATACATGCAAAGAAGGATTGGGAGGGGTCCTCAGTCAGAACGGATTCGTAATCTGTTATGAGTCCATGAAATTAAAAGAGCACGAGAAGAAATATGCAACCCATGACTTGGAGTTGGTAGCCATAGTTCATGCTCTAAAGAAATGGAGGCATTACCTCATGGGAAGGAGGTTTGAACTCAGAATAGACCACAACAATCTGAAATATTTGTTTGATCAGCCAACCTTAAACACTAGACAAAGTAGGTGGCTGAAATTTCTGTGGAGTATGACTTTGAGATCAAGCATATCAAAGGAAAGGAGAATAAAGTGGCTTATGCACTCAATAGGAGGTTTCATGAATTACATGCTACAACCATTCGCATGTATCATACTGATATTAAAAGTAGAATTATGGAGGCTGCAAATGTAGATCTGCAGTACAGAGAATTGGTAGCCGCTTACAAGAGGGTAATATGCCACAGAAGATGGAAATTTATAAATTGGAAACAGATGGAACTGTTGTACAAGAACATAATTTTTGTACTGTTGACGGGCGAAATTGACCGTCCGTCAACTGAGAGAGTGGAACTGGTCCGGGGTTGTCTAAATAATCCAAGCCGTTTGGAATGGACCACCCTGATGAGTTTAACGGCTCCGTTGGCCGCTCTAAGGTCTCCTAAGAAAACCAAAGAGAAAAACTGATTTGAGCTAAGTAATCTAACTAAACTAAATAAAGCAAACTAACTATCACTAAATACAAGAAACTAACTAAAATAAAGGAAACTAGAAACTAATAAAACAAAGAAAGAAACTAATATACTAAATATAAACTATTCTAAGTATTCTATCTACAAACTACAAATTACTCTTATAATGACTCAAATCAACTATCTAATTTTCAGCTACGATATTTCTTATTCACAAATGTAGACTATGAACAACCTATAGATTTGATTAAAACCTACAAAACTCATGTGTTTTCTACCTTAGGACAGCCAAGCATCTCTTTTTGATTTTTATATTTTATGATAAAGAAATAAACATTACTGAAATTAAATGATCTAATATATTTACTGAAATTAAATGATCTAATATAAATCTAATAAACTTACATCTATATTAAACTACTTAATGAAAACAGTAACAATATTCTAATTGACCTGGAAACGCTCCAAGTCTGCCCTGTGTATGATTGCTTCTAAGCTGTTCGGAGGAAGAAATTCACACCGTTTAGTCTTTAAGCTTTTCGGAAACGATCAGCTATGCTTCTTCTTGAAGTATGTTACAGGACAAACAAGACATAAAAGAAAATCATAACAATCTTCTGATTATAAATTCCTGCAAAAAGGGAAACCTATTATGCAGCAAACTTATATATAACAATTCAATTTATGAAGAAGACAAAGCTATCATCCACAAACTGAACTAACAATTGTTACGTCTTTTATTTATTTGTAAGAGACAAGATATGGATAACAGTAATAAATTATATCATTTGAATGTGATTTAGATAGCAAAAGTAATACTAAACCATAAACAAAGTGATATACAAAACATGGAACAAAGTGTTGATATATTGAAAAGCAAAAGCTATGACAAAACACCAATTCTGCTCCAGTCTGAATCAAAACTCCATATCCTTGTTCTCCCACAACTGAGGATGTTCATTATTACAAAAATCATAAGTATATATAGGTTTCTTCACAAGGTAAAACTTCCTTGTGGATAATATCAAATAGTTTTACATATCCTGGGAGATATCCCAAAATCACCTAAACTAAGGAAATAAAAGGCAAGTAAAATCTGTAGATCATCCCCTAACTGCTCATGATATCTATTGCCAATTCGAATTTACCTGCAATAGAACACAAAGATCAAATTAGAAGGATATTTGACTAACAAAATCCTAAAAAATTGATCCTACAGACTTAGCTACAGAATCATCTGATTCTGTAGCTAGTCAAAAATAGCAAACAGGACCAGATATCAATCAAATAAAATCTTAAAAGAAATCAAATCCAATTTAATTTTATTTTCATCATCAAAACGAATTACTAATAGTTCAAGCAAATTCATCATTCAAATTGAACCAAATCGAAAAGAATGCAATCGGGACAGGGTAAGGATGCTCTGTTTTTCCAATTGCCATAAAATCGGATCAAATCTTAACATGACTGTTTCATAAATGCAACCAATGGAGAACCAAATTGTATAAGATATGAGACAATCATAATTGATTTGCATAGGATCCATATCGTTTAATCAATTTCCAATATAGAAAATCCGTCACGATGAAACATGTATAACTATATCCATAGAATCCAGCCATAGATTTCGTTCGCTGAGTTTCAAACAGTTCACAGGTATGACCATAACTATCATCGACTAGTTATAGTCATAAAAATAGATTGATATCATTCCGTTAAAAGAACGATATGTAAATTGCTTCCATTGTAATCAGATGAAATCATACTCCATGAATATCGACTCAACAATTTTCATGTTTGATCACCACACAGTCAACAGACAGAGGCGTGATAAAATCGACAGAATCTATGAACTGGGCAATAATCAACACAAATATTTACTGAGTTAATTATAGAAACAATATCGTAATCATGAACATAATCCAATTCAAACAATAATGAGAATCGAATAAATTGCAATTTGGTTATGTATCAACAGAAAAGTATCAGATTTGGTCGAAAGATATTGAAAATAGTTAACCCATTTATCAATCATATTCATATAGAACATAACCAATTCAAATCTTACCATTGACTGTATTCAAAAATCGGAATACCAACAACAGTCTATTTTTAGCAACTTCACTTATAAACAGAGCATCCAAATGAAGTTAAATTTGAACAATCAGATCTATTCGAGGATCCATCGAATCAAAACCAAATCCAATTGAAACTTAAACTATAACGAAAATTGATTTATCAAAACAAAAATTATATACAGCAAAGAATGCTTATGTAATAGAGCAAGTCAAATATGTACACAGAGTTTACAAAAGTGCGATATAAATGAGTGAAAGTTATACCAGCGCAGTTGCTGAGGCTATGTCAATTTTGAATTGACAATTGCTGTAGCAAACTCGACATTTTTGAACAGAATTGAACCAGTAGTTCGTTGCTTCTTGTCGTTGGGTTGCACCTTTGCATTATGACCAGTGAGCTTTGCCACTTGGTTTTCCAAATTGTGGATTCTGGATTGCAACGTTAGTACATCCAAGTAGTATCTTTCCAACCATAACCCACAATGATCACAAGGTGGAACAGCAGGTTGAGAAGTCAAGGGTTTTGATGACTCACCGAGGGTTCCATGGGGTGGTTCGATGCCAGGAAAGTCAGGATTATCCCGCAGACAAGGAGGTAAATTCTTGACAAAATCATAAGGAGGTTTGTCACACAAGCCTTATGAGTAAGGATACTCTTCGGCGAGAAAACGTTCAATCTCTGAATCAGAGTCTTTGCTGACCACGATAGGCTCTAATTTGGCAGGGGGTTTGGGTTTATTCCTTGCCATGCGAGAGATTAACCTTGCATTTTTCTTGCCTTTAGAGTTGGCACCAGTTTTAGCTTTAGGCTTTTTGGTTGCGGGTTTATCAATTTCAACCTGTTTAGTGACAGTCATAGGCAAATTTGTAGGTGGGTCGGGTAGAGGTTTGGGTAGAAAAACGCTGTAAGGCATAGGGGGAATAGGTTTTCTTTCGGTCACCATGGGTTTATCAACCTGTGGAGGGTCCGATTCTTCGAAACCATTACGGCTGAGAAAATCATCCCAAGAATCACGACGTAACCCCAATTCATAAACCATAATCATTTTAATCAACCCCAAATGGAAGAAGCTGGTATCAGCCAGGTTATGCTTGTACCTTTTAGCCGTTTTGAACAAACTTCTATGAAGATAGTGGGGCATACTAAGTTTGAAACCCATAAAAACCATCAATAAACGAAGGTGAAACAAGAAAACGAACCCGTACCTGCCCTCGCAAGTAATGAATTGATTGATTATCATTAGCAGGTCATGCTAGCGTGGCTTTAACATTTTTGCAGGCAAACCTCTGTCGCATGAGTTCACTGTTCGAGATTGGAACAGCAATGTCCATTGGACATCATCTACCTTGCAACTCTTCGACCACTTCTGTCCCATAACAGGCAGGCAGGTTGCCGAGCTAAGAAATTGTTCAGTGATTTCAAGTTGGACATCTCCAACTTTGGCTCGACAGCCATCGAATGATAACGCAAATTACCGAGCCATAGTGGAGTTATGACCATTGAATTTCCTTATGAACGGGAGCCACCCGAGATTTTCCAGGTCTCTATAAGCTCCATCAAACATCAGCAGTGCTTGGCACCCGTTGGGCTCGGCCCTTACGACAGGACCCATGGCTTCTGTACATGGTAGGGTTTGGTTTAAACAATACAAAACGCAGGAGTAAAATGATGAGGCTTAACAGCTACAAGCGCAGAAAGTGGAATGAATCAATGCAATGCGTGCGAAGGTGGTGGGATTACCACCACCATGCATTGCATTAATGGCTGGGTACAACGCTTTCCCATCTGTAATCATAGTGTTTAAAACATATTAATCGGCCAACCCAAAATGTTGTATAACTATATCAACGTGCCATCGATCAAACGTATAACAAAACCATATGCTATATCCATGCACCAAGTGTATATTTCAATCCAACATGAAATCCAAAGTTTTACCAATGCACCATCACATTAATTATTAAATCAAAAGCAAACGTTTAAACCAATGTTAATCCAATTGTGCTATTGCATAAACCATCAAACCAAAAGTTTACCCGATCGGAGTTTATAATTCAAACCTTTTCCATACAAATCGAAACTCACATATTGATTATGCGCTCATAGCATAATAAATAATGAAAGTCTTATAAAACATTATGACCAAGGATTTTGCAAAATCGACAAGCCAAAGGTTTAAAAACAATAAGGATCATATCATATGAAATCAACAATCAATCATGACCCTTATAGAATCAAATATAACCCATAACTCAATATGCTCAAAATCTCATTAATCAAAATGTGCAATCAAAGTAAGAGTATACAAATGGATATGGTTTGAAACAATACTCCAGTCACTTAAAAGAAAACCAAAGGTAAGTGTCTTTCACCAGATGATAACAGTCCAAATAACGATGAAGAGGTTTTCACACTTTTAGTTGTGAAAACTGAATCGAAATCAAATTGCAATTATCGCAAGAAATGAATACAATGTCTTGTTGAAAAATGCGACGATGACTTGTCGTATAGGGGACAAGTAGGTGTAGGCAGATTTTTAGGGCAATTTAAAAAAATTGAATTGGCTACCAACATGTACCCAATGTCCAGTGCTTCAAATAGATGATTTTGCAGGAGATGCATAATTTTCCTTATGCAGGGCACCCTGGATATCAGAAAACAGTAGCAGCGGTGAAGAGCCATTACTTTTGGCTGGGTGTGAAGAGAGATATTGATGAATACATCGCCAGATGTATGGAGTGCTAGAAAGTTAAAGCTGAGCATAGGACCCAATAGGGTTGCTGCAACCTTTATCCATTCCTAAGTGGAAGTGGGAAGTAGTAATGATGGATTTTATTATGGGATTTCCTAGAATAGCCAAGCTACATGATTCAATCATGGTGGTGGTGGAAAATCTTACAAAAAATGCCCATTTTTTTCCACTAAAATCTACTCACAAGGCAATATATGTTGATGATATTTTCATAAATGAAGTGGCACAATTGCACATAATTCCTAAAATGATTATGTTCGATAGAGACCCAAAATTCACCTCGAATTTACAGAAAGGATTTTTCAAAGGATTCAGAACGAATATGAACTTTAGTACAGCTTATCATCTTGAGTCTGATGGACAGACAGAGAGGGTGAACAGAGTAATAGAAGACATGCTGAGAATGTATGTGATGGAAAAACCATCAAGATGGGAAGACTACTTGCACTTGGTAGAATTCGCTTACAACAATGGGTATCATGCATCATTGAAGATGAGCCCATTTGAAGCACTTTATGGAAGAAAGTGCAATACTCCAGTGAGATGGAATAATCTAGCTGATAGAGTAGTAGTTGGGATAGAGTTGCTCAAGGAGATGGAGGACCAAATGATAAAAATTAAGCAGAATTTGAAGGTTGCCCAGAATAGGTAAAAAAGTTGTGCTGATAAGAACAGAACCCACAGAGAGTTCAAAGTGGGTGATCATGTTTTTATGAAAGTAAAAGCTAACAAGAGTTTCTTGAAGCTGGGAAGTTGCGCCAAGTTGGCAGCCAAATTTTGTGGGCCATTTGAAATCCTGGAAAGGATTGGGCCAGTTGCATATATGCTTGCATTACCTGCATCCATGACTATACATAATGTGTTTCATGTTTCATTGCTTAAGAAATATATACCTGATGCTAATCATGTTACTGATTGGAATGTGATTCAGGTGGAACAAGAAGGTGTCCTGCAAGTGCATCCTGTGTGCATATTGGAAAGGAAAAACAAACAGCTCCAGAATCGAGCTATAGGGGTTGTAAAGGTACAGTGGACCTGGTACAGTCCCGAGGATGAGACATGGGAGCATGAAGATGTTATGCGGGTAGAGTACCCGCATCTTTTTGAAAATTTTGAAAAGCTTGCAGATGCAGTGTAAAGTTGGACTGAGGATAGTGCAAAAATAAGGGGAGGGTATTGTAATGTCCCCAAGGCCAAGCCCTATTGTAAGTCATGTCTATGAAGTATAAATCTTGTTTATGAACTATAATTATATTTATAGGCCAGTGACGCAAGTTTATATAAGCTAGTGGGCTTATGTGATTATTAGGCCAGAGAGCCTAAGTGTCGAAGGCCAAGAGCTTGATTTGTGTACATGTAATTATGCACAGTATTAATACAAAATATATCTATGTGTGGACCGACGATTATGAATGAGTGATGGGGGACTAAGCATCCACAAAGACTGGGTAGGGAGAGGGGGCTGAGAGGTTGGAAGAGGGGCTAAGTTGAGGGGGCTTAAACCCTTGAGAATAATATTAAATTATTATTCTAAAATGATGTGTGAAACGTGTTTCCCTAATCCCAAATCCATGGAAGGGGAAATGCGTGCCTAAAAGCACACACCAACTGATGAAGTGCATGCATCCTCATGGGTGAAGCGTGTCGGCCTAGGCGCATGTAGTTAAAACCTAAGAAGAGATCCATGTTGGGGGTTGGTCCTACATTCCTCCATCTATCACTTGAGTTGGGCGTTCATTCTCGATCCTCCGTCGAAACTAGCGAGTGTCCAAGAGAGACCTATGTCTGGTGTTCGTACTTAGATCCATCACCTGAATCATCTAAGCCTCTGCATGGAATCTTTGTGTACCCTTATGCATTTCTAAAAACAGAACCAAGAAGCCATCCCGTGTTTCTGGTTGAGAAAACCAAAGTGTCATGTAATTGTTGAGCCTTGTTATGTTGTTGCACCTGTCTGTCGTCATCCTTGGGTGTTCGTTTCTATGTTCCAGTTGATTGTCATGGCCGTGAAATGCTTAACTGCGTGTGGCTTATTGGCGAGCATATAGAAAACTCTCTCCAGGTGAGAGAGGTGGTTTAGGTTGAAGGGATAGGTTTCTTGGCTTGTGAGTGACCTCTCCAGGTGAGAGAGTGCACAGAGGAAAGATAAATCTTCTGGAAGGAACCCTGTAGCTGCCACGGAGCTCGGAGATTTCTAGTTCAGTCTGTTGCTAAATCCCAAGGCAAGGGAGGTTAGCAGCCAAAGGACTGTCTAGGTGACAGAGAAGGTGTATATTCTTGGGGTGGGACAAGCATGTGGGGAAGGAGAGTGTGTGGGAAGTGGGCATAAGTGCTTCCTGGGAGAGAATCCTTCTTTTGTGACTGTGTATCTTCTTGTAAACATTACCTAGTATAGGATTCCTTACCCGGTAGAGCTTAGTCCCAGCTCGGGGGTGACCTATTTCTAAGAGTGATGAGAAGTGTGGTCTAAGGCTGGGAGTTTCGTGGAAGTTCTACACGCAGTTGGTGGTGTGTGAAAGTTTCAAAGATAAGTGTCACTATGTTTTGTAATTCTATAATTAACTAAATTGCATACCTGTGATTCTTCTAATGTTATCATGTATTTTGTTGTGAATATGAATTATTGTTATTTCCATTAACTCTGAAATGTTGTTCAATAATTCTGTGTTTAACTGTTATTACGCAATTGTATTTCATAAGAATGTTGGAAAATGTTTTACAGGCAGTATATTCTTGTCATTGGTGGCAAGATCAGAGTATGTGTTGATGGAAAAATAGGAACAAAGTAAGCACGGGAGGAGCAGTAACAATGATCATTGGATCACCAATCCTGAATTCCTGATGGCCATCAAATCTGAATGTAGACAAGAAGAGCACACAGAAATGGAGGACAGATCTCGGGCGTTAGATCCGAGCGTGAGGTCCAACCATCATTGGATCTGGGAGAATATTCATGTTCTTTAAAGTTCAAGGTGAAGTGGGCTCACAAAATCCTGAAAGAAGGAGGACCATCCATCTTCGGGTAGGACACATGGATATAGATCAGCATTTCACTGATTGGAAAGTCAAAGAAATGAAATGCTCCAACCTTTCAACTCGCGAAGTCGTGAAATACGAAACCAGAAAATCCCGATTCAGGCACAGTGAAGGCTCGTGAATTTGCAAAATAATCATAACCGTCTGATCACCAAGGATTTTGGACCATTGATCAGACATGAAGAAGGCCTTTGAAGTCTCGAAATCATGACATGATATAGATCATTGATCTGAATCCCTTTCAGAGTTTCAAATACCGGGAGATGGAGGGGTCAAGGATCGAGACTCTTCATGATAAGAATGCCAAAATCGCAATATGTAAAATCACGAAGAGATCTAGACCATCAAATCATCATGAGTGTGGACCATTGATCCAATTCCATTTCAGAGTTTCGGATACCAGAACCTGGAGGTGTCAAGAACATTCACATTCATATCAGGAATGCGTAAATCATGATATGAAAAATCACGAAGAGATATAGATCATCAAATCATCAGAAGTGTGGACCATTGATCCGACTCCATTTTGGAGTTTCGAATACCGAAACTTGGAGGTGTCAAGAACACTTCACCACAGGAACGCTGAAGTGCCGAAATGCAAAATCACGAAAATCACTTTATGGATAAGTTATTGGTCTTGGCCATGGTCATATAGAGGAAGGAGTTAGTCCATGCTAAACTCCATTTCGGAGATCAAGAGTTGGAGGAGTCAAGGGACTGACTGGAGAATCCCTGAAATGTGAAATTGCGAAATGCAGTTTCGAACTAGCCGGTGGTCACATCGGCGGAATATGGGAGAAGGAGCTAGTGCAGACAAGCTCATTTTTCAGAGTTTAGGGGATCAGGACATAGAGTGTAACAAATCTTTACCTCAGGAATGTTGAAATGCCGAAGTGCGAACCGGTGAAATAAATGCAAATATCATATGGATTCAATCCAACGGTGCAGGTGAACTTGAATATGATCAAAGGGCTATTGTTCCATCTCATAGTTAATTGATCAGTTACAAATTAGTTAGCTAAACTGATTCATGATTCTTGATCAGTTGGTGTTTCAGTTGCTAAGATGTTCTCTTTTTCCTAAGAAGATTCGAAGTGGAACCACCATGGTAGCAGTGTATAAGAGAAAAATATAGAGACTGTGCATGTGTGGCTATTCTGATTGAAAAGTGAGGTTTAACTGTAGAAACGTAAAACTACAATATGCGTAGTGTGAAGAAAGCTCATAGATAAGGAACAAAATCTGAAAAGAAGAGAAAAAGGGAAGAGAGCAGAATGTACACAAATCAAAGAGCATGGGAAGGACATAGAAAGAACAGATGGACAGAGACAACAAGTCAAGCCAAATATGAACAGAGTAGAAGAATAGTGTCTCAAGGAAGACTTGTAGAACAATGAAGAAGTGGTAAGAATTGATTTATCTGTGTTGTTGTTTATTCAATTATTTATTTGTAATAAGGGTGGTAGGGTGGTGCAAGGGAGAACAATTGTTCTGTGTTATACAGGTTGGTGCTTGTGTAATTGGAAGTTGGTGCTTGTGCCATCTATTCCTCAAGATCTCCAAAGGATCATTGATAAGCATTCCAAAGTATTTGA
>JASDQU010271843.1:0-15249 GCA_032191745.1 Picea mariana
TTTCTAGGGCTCTTCAAACCCATCTTAGATTAGGTGTAGAGCTTTGGAATAAGATTGTGAGAATAACTTTCCAAAGATGCTAAACAAACATAAAGCCTTGAGTTAGAGAGTGAAATCCAATTGCTATATCACTGACTTTGGGAATCCCTTCTAACACAAGGGTCAATCACGAGGTCGCATTGGGGCCCTCAGAATAATAAACCGTACTTTGTGTTCTAAGATAATTGCAAGAAAGCAAAGTGGAGGACAACTGGATATGCACCAACGCACATTTTGAAGATATTTTGAATTTCAAAAGGATGATACATTAATGTAATATCTGGAGAGACATAAGTGCTCTTAAATGTTTTTGGGATTGTAACCCATATCTTGAGTGTATCTCTCCTCTGTCGTTTGGAGGCATTTAATGTAATGAATGTAAAGTAGATATAGGATTTAATTCTATTAGATATATTGAGGTTGTAGGAGGGAAAACTCGAGAAATCTCCCTCATATGTATTGTATTGTAATGTATCATTATTCTCGTTGTTGTAAGAAGAATAGAAGTTGTAGAGATGTAGAGAAAGAGAATAGGAGAGAAGAGAAGAATAGAGAATGTAGAAGTTGTATAAGTAGATATTGGTTGCTATAGAACCAATGTACAGAAGCACTTGAGTTAATATAAGAATGCTTTGACTCAATTTCATGGTGTTGTGATGAATATTGTTTGCATCTATTGAATGGTATGTTTACAATTTGCTTATATGCTCTATTATGCATTTGTTTCAATGCTTTGTTGTGTATGATTTCATGTTGAATGTATGAAGTCTATGAGAGGGAGAGTATGAGTTTCAATTGTTTCTCTTCCTGATAATTCCTGCAATGAGTGCAGTGAAAGTCCGCAAGGAGTGCGTTGACGAGATTCTGAGTTTCACCTCAGAAAATCTCAGGAGAGATAGAGTTTTCCTCATACAAACAGAAGTGAAAGTATAACACAGAGCCATGCAAGGTGTGCATAGTCCGAGGTTTGAAGTCTTAGACTTTTCCAACCCAGTGAGTGTTTGAAGGATTTCTATGGAAAGGAGTGCACAAAATTGGAGAGTTCAGATAATCAGAGATTATCGTGAAAGATGCAAGGAGAGCGCACAAGAATCCCTTGGAATCCTTGAGTTTGTAGCCAGCATCAATTTCAGGAGGGATAAAGTCTTGGAAAATTCAAAGGAAGGAGAATGGTCGAATTCGCCTCACAGAAACCAAACTCAGGAGGAAAGTCACCAAGTTATTTGGCCAGGAATCTTTGAGAAATTGAACGGACGGTTGATTTTTTGAGAGGTAGAAGCGTCGATTTTCCATGGACCATTGGATCCAGTGTATCAACAGAGAGGATAATGCTAAGTGTATTTTCAACACTCGCAAGCTTAGGAGGATTAACGACCATTAGATCTAGATCAATGAGAGCTATTGATTGGAGATTAGAGTTTCAACATTTCGGAAGTCAGAAGTGTGGAGGAAGACATTTTTAGGAATCCACGATAAGATAAGTCTCGACTATGATCTGGACCGTTAGATCGTAGAAGGTTCAGGATAGTCGATCCATAGTGAAGAAATCGCAAGTTCAAACTTCGGGAAAAGGGAGAAGAGTCACATCGCGAACTCACGAGTCACTAAATCCTGACACGCTAGAAGGTGGACCCCAGGACTTGACTAAAGGTCATAGGTACGAAGCATAAGGTTGTAGCTAAAGACCTGTTATCCCTTTTCGTGGTTTCAGGAATCGAAGGAGTCAGGGAGAATCACAATAGAAACCGTGAAGTAGCGAAATCCAAAACACCTTTTCGGGTTAAGTCAGTGGTCACGTGGAGTGGAGGTTCACGCCTAGTGCTTGTTCATGTGGGCATAAATTCTAAGAATGACCTGTGGTTTTATTTGTATTGAAGGTTCTAGTGGGAACTAAAGATCCATTTTGGCTCAATGAAATTGAAAGATACAAATACCAGGAGGTCAAGTCGAACCTGCTAAGGTATGGGTGCTACGTCAAGTGGTATTAGAGCTTGCAATCATTKTTTCTGTAAGAAAGAGAGGACATAAGGAAATTTCTGATTTGAATTCTACATGGAACAGATTGAAACAATGTCACCAAGAAGACATCAAGATAGACCCATGGTTGATCCAAAYRTGGAAAGGRAAATGAGAGAAATTTTTTCTCGCTTGGATKCTATGGAAAAATCATAGAGATGAACACCTGATACTGGAGATATCAGTGAGGCTAAAAGGGAAAATGAATCTAGAGCCAAAGAAGAATTTTTAGCCGAAGATGATGTAGAAGAACGTCTATTCAAAGTTGTTGCAATAATAGGGGCCAAAGAAAAAATGGACATCCCTATGTATGAAGGAAACTTAGACGTTGAGGAGATGCCAGATTAGTTTAGAGCTCTAGATAAATACTTCGACTATGAGGATATCGAAGAAGATAAGAAAGTAAAACATGTTGTCACTAGACTAAAAGGGCATGCATCACTATGGTGGTATGAACCGCAAGCTGACAGGCATTGGAAAGGCAAACAAAGAATCAAAAGCTTGAATAGGATGGTAGCAAAGATGAAAATCAAGTTTATGCCCAGAGATTACCAAATTAATCTGTTTCGAAGAATGGAGAATTTGAGATAGAAAGGGATGACAGTGAAGGAATACACTAAAGAATTTTATAGTATCAACATTAGAGATGGTCATTGTGAGAGTGATGATGAAAAGGTTGCCAGATACCTAAATGGCTTGAGATATTAAATTCAAGATGAGATGAGCATGGTGACAATTAGGAATGTGGAAGATTTTTATCGGATTGCTTCAAAGGAAGAAGTAAAGTTGGCYCAGAAGCAAGGTCAAAGGGGCAGAGGTAGAAGTCAAAGCAGAGGCAAATCAATTTCCCAGGACAGAGTACAGAATCCCAAGGATGAAGAAAAGAAACCTCATAATCAGCCAGAAAGGGGAGGAAGCTCACAAGGAGGAAAATATGTCGATAGGAACACTTTTCCTTGACCCAGAGGAAGAGGAAGAGGCAGGGGTGGTGAAATAAAGTGCTTTGTCTGTGGAAAGATCAGACACAAATCTTTTAAATGTCTGGATAGAAAGAGAAATGGAGGAGGAAAATCTCACATTTCATAAGCTCAAAGGAGAAATGTTGAGACAGAAGATGCAGAGGGTGGAAGTTCCTTAATGATGAGGAAAAATCTCTTAAATCCAGGGAAAGAGATGGAGACTCCAGTCCAAACGAACAGTTTTTTCAGAACTTCTTGCAAGACCAAGGATAGGGTATGCAAGGTGATCATTGATAGTGGAATCACAGATAATCTAGTATCCACAGAAATGGTGGAGAAGCTGGAATTGGAAAAATTTACACATCCGAGCCCATACAAGGTTTCATGGTTGCAAAAAGGACATCAAGTAACTATCACTAAACAATGTTTAGTTGAATTTAAGATAGGGGGATATAGAGATGAGATCTTATGTGATGTTATTCCCATGGATGTCTGTCATCTTTTGTTGGGGAGGCCTTGGCAATATGACAAGAATGTTATTCATGACGTAAGAAATAACACATACACCATGGAAAATAATGGTATCACACATATGTTGTTTCCAATTGAATACAAGAAGGTGAAATAAGAAACAAGCAATACTATACTTCTCACGAGTGGGAAGGAACTTCTAAATGAAGTCAAGAAATATGAAGAAATGCAGTTTGTTGTGGTGAGGAAACCTGGAGTCATCTTGACCAGTACCTTGATAGATGATATACTTGAGGAGATTTAGGAAATGTTGGACAATTTCACTCATATAGTGGTGGACAATTTACCTTGTTCATTGTCACCCATCAGAAGTATAAGCCATCACATTGACCTTATACCAGGAATGAGTTTACCAAACAAAGTAGCGCACAGATTGACACCGCAGGAGAATGAATAATTTAAGAAGAAAGTCCAGGATTTGATGGAAAAAGGGTTGATCAGAGAAATCTTGAGTCCATGCATTATGCCAATAGTGCTAATTCCAAATAAGGATGGTGGATGGAGAATGTGTACAGACTCGAGAGCTATAAAAAAAATCAGCATGAGGTATATATTTCCTTTACCCAGGATGGATGACTTGATGGATTGCTTGAGTGGAGCAAAGTTTTTTTCAAAAATTGATTTGAAAAGAGGATATCATCATATTAGAGTGAGAGAAAGTGATGAATGGAAGACAACATTCAAGATGAATGAAGGGTTGTATGAATGGCTTGCCATGTCATTTGGTTTGACGAATGCACCAAGTACTTTCATGATATTGATGAATGAAGTCTTGAAAGATTTCATTGGAAAATTTGTAATTGTGTATCTTGATGATATATTGATATTCAGTCAGACTGAGGAAGAACACTCGAGACATTTAACTCTAATTATGAGGAGGTTACAGCAAGAGAAGTTGTTGATAAATCTGAAGAAGTCATCTTTCATGAAGATGGAACTCATTTATTTGGGGTTCGTTATCTCTTCGAATGAGTTGAAGATAGATTATGAGAAGGTAAACGCAATCAAAGAATGGTCGTCACCAAGGACTATCTTTGAAGTCAGAAGATTCCATGGACTAGCCAGTTTTTACAGGAAGTTCATTAGAAATTTTAGTGGAATTTGTGCATCAATGATGGAAACAGTCAAGAAAAGACATAAATCTTTTCATTGGACAGAGGAAGTGGAGAAACTTTTTAAGCTTTTAAAGGAGAAGATAATTGGGCAGCCAGTTCTGGTTCTGCCATATTTTAGTAAAACATTTCAAGTTAGATGTGACACAAGTGGATTTGCGATTGGAGTAGTCTTAAGTCAAGACAATAGACCAGTTGCATACTTCAGTGAGAAGATGCATGATTCTAAGAGGAATTATTCTACGTATGATAAAGAGTTTTATGCAATCATACAAGCATTGAAGAAATGGAGGCATTACCTGGTTCCGAAAGAGTTTATTTTGTATAGTGACAATCATGCCTTACAGTTTATAACTAGACAGGAGAAATTGAACCAGAAACATGAAAAATGGTTTGAATTTATGCAAAACTTTACTTTTATTATAAAGAACAATTCTTAAAATGCTAACAAGGTTGTTGATGCATTGAGCAGGAAATGTTTCATTCTGCAGGAGTTTTGTGTGAAAGCCTTAGGTTTTGATAGCCTTAAGGACATGTACAGAGATGATTCAGATTTCAAGGATGCTTATGAAGCATGTGAGAATGATGTTCTGAGAGACAGAAGCCAATTGATTAAATACTTGATCCGGGATGGATTTTTATTCAAAGGAAATCAGTTGTGTATCACGAAGAGTTATATGAGAGAAAACCTTTTAAAGGAAAATCATAGTGGGGGATTGAATGGACATTTCGGCCATGACAAGACATTTTTGCAAATGAACAGTTTGTATTATTGACTAGAGATGAGGACAAATGTCAAGAAATTTGTCAACATATGTAGAATTTTCTAGCACACAAAGGGGAAAAGACAGAATACAGGATTGTATCAACCATTTCCAGTACCAAAGAGGTTGTGGGGTGCGGTAAGCATGGATTTTGTGTTAGGACTATCGAGGACACAGATAGGTTTTGATTCCATATTCGTGGTGGTCAACAGATTCTAAAAAATGGCACATTTTATTCCATGTCAGAAAACTAGGGATGCAACACACATTGAAAACCTATTTTTCAAATAAGTTGTTCGACTTCATGGTTTACCCAAGAGTATTGTTTCAGATCGAGATACCAAATTTGTTGGTCATTTCTGGAGGACACTATAGAAACATTTGGGGGAAAGTTTATCTTTTATCTCATCATATCACCCTCAGACGGATGGACAGACTGAGGTAGTAAATCGAAGTTTGGGAGAATTGTTGAGGATTTTAGTAGCTGAACATCATGGTCAATGGGATCAGATTCTGCCGCAAGCAAAATTTGCATATAATGACTCAACTAATAGGAGCACAGGACAGAGCCTATTTCATATAGTGTATGGAATGAAGCCAAGATGAGTATCTAAGTTGAGAGACTTAGAGAAGAATGAGTTCATAAGTGTTGGAGCGGAAGATTTTGTAGCAGAGATGCAAGAGCTCCACAGTAAGATTAAAGAGCGGTTGCAGAGTTCCAACCAGGAGTAGAAGCATAGAGAATATCAACACTTAAGAGCGCTTCAGTTCGAAGTGGGAGATTTGGTCTTAGTGCATATAAGAAAATAAACGTTCCCAAGGGGAACATATAATAAGCTGAAGATGAAAAAGATAGGTCCGTGTAAGATTATGAGAAATTTTGAGGAAAATTCTTATGAGATAGAATTACCAGATGATGTGGGAATATCACCCATATTCAACACAGTAGATCTATATCCTTACATAACAAATGAAGCAGATGGGGAAAATAATCAACAAAAATTCTTGTGGGTCAAACAGATACCTGTATCTAAAAATCCTCAGATGGAAAAGATCATTGATCAGAGAATTGGAAAGAAGACCCATAGAAAGACATATTTTGAATATTTGGTAAAGTGGAAGGTACAACTGATTGAGGATGCCAATTGGGAAAGTGAAACGGATATCTAGAAACATGGATAGATGGTGCAGGAGCTCATGTACATGAGCCCATGAATTTTTAAGCCAGAGGAGTATGATGTAGGAGCATCGCAAGCAAGCAAAGCGGAGGACAGCTGGATACGCACCAGCACACATTTTGAAGATATTTTGAATTTCAAAAGGATGGCACATTAATGTGATATCTGGAGAGACATAAGTGATCTTAAATGTTTTGGGGATTTTAATGCATATCTTGAGCATAACACTCATCTGTCGGTTGGACGCATTTAATGTAATGAATGTAAAAAAATATATAGGCTTTAATTTGATTATATAGCTTGAGGTTGTAGGAGGGAAAACGAAGAAATATCCCTCGTATGTACTGTATTGTAATGTATCATTATTCTCGTTGTTGTAAGAAGAATAGAAGTTGTAGAGATGTAAAGCAAGAGAATAGGAGAGAAGATAAGAACAGAGATTGTAGAAGTTGTATAAGCATATAGTTGTTGCTATAGAACCCATGTACATAAGCACTTGAGTTAATATAAGAATTCTTTGACTCAATTTCATGGTGTTGTGATGAATATTGTTTGCATCTATTGAATGGTATGTTTATAGTTTACTTATATGCTTTGTTATGCATTTGTTTCAATGCTTTGTTGTGTATGATTTCATGTTGAATCTATGAAGTCTGTGAGAGGGAGAGTATGAGTTTAAATTGTTTCTCTTCCTGATAATTCCTACAAGGAGTGCATTGAAAGTCCGCAAGGAGTGCACTGAAAGTCCGCAAGGAGTGCATTGACAATATTCTGAGTTTCACCTCAGAAAAGATTAGGGGAGATAGATTTGTCCTCATACCATTAGAAGTGCAAGTATAGAATAGAGCCATGCAAGGTGTGCACAGGTTGGGGTTTGAAGTCTTAGACTTTTCCAACCCAGTGAGTGGTTGAAGGATTTATGTCACAAGGAGTGCATAGAATTGGAGAGTTAAGATAATCAGACATTATCGTGAAATCCTCAAGGAGTGTGCACAAGAATCCCTTGGAATCCTTGAGTTTGTAGTTAGAATCAAGCTCAAGAGGGATAGAGTCTTGGAAAATTCAAAGGAAGGACGAGGGTCGAAGTTGCCTCGCAGAAACCAAACTCAAGAGGAAAGTCGCCAAGTTATTTGGCCAGGAATATTTCAGAAATTGAATGTATGGTTGAGTTTCTCAGAGGAAGAAGCGTCGATTTTCCATGGACCATTAGATCCAATGGATTAGCAGAGAGGATAAGGCTGAGTGTCTTTTTAACACTTGCAAGATCAGGAGGATTAGAATCCATTAGATTTAGATCAACGAGAGTCATTGATTGGAGATTAGAGTTTATACATTTTGGAAGTTGGAAGTGTGGAGGAAACTGCTTTCGGGAATCCCCGATAAGCGAAGTCCCGACATGATCTAGACTGTTAGATCATAAAAGGTTCAGGACCATCGATCCGTAGTGAAGAAGTCATGAGTTCGAACTTCAGGAAAAGGGAGAAGATTCACATCACAAACTCACGAGTCATGAAATATAGACGTGCTCAAAGGTGGACCCGAGGACTTGACTGGAGGTCATATGTCAGAAGCATAAGGGAGGAGATAAAGACCCATTATCCCTTTTTGGGGTTTTGAGAATCGAAGGAGTCAGGGAGACTCACAATTGAAGCCGCGAAGTTGCGAAATCCGAAACACCTTTTTGGGTTAAGTCAATGGTCACGCGAAGTGGTCACATGGAGTGGAGGTTCACGCCTAGTGCTTGTTCATGCAGGCGTAACTTCTAAGAAGGACCTGTGGTTTTATTTGTATTGAAGGTTCTAGTGGGAACTAAAGATCCATTTTTGGCTCAGGGAAATAGAAAGATCCAAAGACCAGGAGGTCAAGAAGAACCTGCTGAGGTAGGGGTGTTGTGTCACTTTGTTGGTCTTGGTGTCGACTTTCGACTATCCCCCCTATGATTTGGTATAGTAGGTGGTACCATAGAGGCCATAATATTTTAGAATTCCTACACAAGGTGACAGCATAGGGAAGGTGGTGTTCTACCTGGGATCGACATTGGCTAGACTCACTTGGACTCCTTGGAGGGTTGCCCACTGCTCGGTGAGGTAACTTGCACCAGGGCGTTAGTTCATTAAGCAGGTTGTCAATGTAACTTTTCCACCCACCAAAAATCATCCCTTCGTGCATCGATTCTGCGATGTTGAATTCCATCACCAACTAGTGCTTCTTTGTGAGAAGGTTTATTTGCATGCTTCACTCCTAGATTAATTAGCGTGTGTTATTTTTTATCCTCAGTTGGCATTAGTATTTAGTTTGTGTCTAATGGCATCATTTCTGGGTTAATTCCCCATTTGATCAATACAAAATATGGATACCATTAAAATAAAATGGAATAAAGAGGTAACAAATAGCTCATAACTAACTTACGGCCTTACACTTAGTTAAACAAACACCAAATGGAATGGTTTACACAAGGTCAATGGAGAGTGTGATTGGATAATTTAAAATATTATCATAAACCCACATCTCACATATTTTTACATGCACCATAGATTCACAATCTTTCATGAAGAGGTCCAGGAGAAATGCCTCCACGCAAAGTTGTCCACATCATAATTGTCCATGTCCTTGATGGAAATATATAAAATTCCCTTGAAGATATTTTAGTCCTTATCGTGCTTAAAAAGGATGATCCCATCCTGGAAATGATCAAAGACTACTTTTATCCCCACTCTATCCGGTAATTTCTACTTCTTATACTAGCCTTCCCCTACAATAGGGACTGTTGTGTCCTTTTTCTTGAAAATAAGTGAGGTTCCTCTTCTTTCTCCCAACATTCTCCCAACCTCTTGGATAGGAATACATGCAGCCTCAAAACTAACATTTAGGGAAACTAGAATCCAATCATGAACATGTTCAACATTCCACCCTCTTGCATCCATGATATATGAACACATACTCATCCAATTATGTGAGGTGAAGGTGGGAATATACAACCATTCGGTTTTCCTCCAACGTGTTAAAATAGAGTTCTCGCAAAGCCTTGATATATTGTGAGATCATCACATTCAACTCACTAAACCTCCATCTTATCTTGAAACTCATTTCTCTTCCAAGAAAGAGGGAAGCCCCTCCTCTTAGATCAATAGTTTTTTCCCTTGATTTGACCCTCTCCCAACCTCTTCAACATATCCCCTTTTTGATGGAACATATATCTTTCCTTCTTTCTTTCAAGTGGTTGCTCCATTCACTATCCATGGTCCAATTGAACATTGGGTATCCCCATCAACCATGCCATTATCCCTTAGATCCATGAGTCTTGGTAAATCTATATTTATGGTTCCTCAAACTTTACCTTGAACTTCTATCCTCGATATATTCTAAACAAGCAAAGTAAATGTGTAGCAACAACAATTGGCCCCTTACAATCAAAACTTTCTAAACCTTAGCCAAGGATGTTAATTTCCTACTCCAAACCTTAGCCAAGGAATGTATTTGTATTGTAAATACACCACATAAAAGCTTCACCACCCAAATATAGTTGTATTGTAAATGCATCCTCCCACTTTCCCCTTATAATATGAAACCATTCACTAAGATTAATCCAATTTTTATCTTCACAAAAATGTGGTGTTTCCATTCATTCTTAAGCAACAAATATTTGAAATATAGGTTCAAAGAACAATTGGCGTAGCTGACTCTCCAATGCACATATGAATTTGAAATTGTAGGTGGAGATTCCTCTTTCAATATTCGTCAAAAACCCTTTTGCAACATGTGAATAGAAGGTATTTTTAACATTTCCTCGAGACAAAGCGTCTCCAATATTAATTTGTACCCTAGAATGCATCTCTTTCTTTGTCTCTAGGATTAGTGGGTGCATGGATTCTGACAATACATAGTTATTGACCATTTGTTGGGACGTGGGTAATAGCTTAATGTCTTGAATTGTTTGCCATAAACCTTATTTGGTTGACATTTCCAATGTCTTTCCACATTACAAGAACTCCACTAGATATTGCCTTACGATAGGATATAATAAAAGAGTCTCCCATTCAAATCACATTTAAAACCCCAATCTACATTACTAAGTTGACTAACAACTAGATGGCATTCAACTAACACAACTATTTGAGACTTCCAAACCCTTATTAGCCTATTTAACTCAATTGATTAGACAAGCAGAAGGAAATTACCTATAGGGAGGAGTTGTGTGCCCCCACCACCTTTTGGGAATTAACAACATAGTAGACCACATTACCACCTTCAAAAGAAGGGGGGAAATCCATGTAGTCATTAGGTGTTTCTATATGTCCTTCTTGCAAACTTGGACCTACATGCTGATTGTAGTCTTTCTTTACATAAACCGTTTTTTCCTATTGCAGGCCTCAAATTGGAGTAGTTCTCCTGAAGATCTTGCTAGCATTCTCCTTCCTCGGATCATTGTCACTGCAAACTCTGTCGCACCTTGAATTCTTCCATAAGACACTATAGCATTGAACACAACGCTTCAATTGTTACCACACCACTCATTAGTGGGTGACTCTCCCACACCCATCTTCTCAACTAAGTTATGCATGTCAAGTGTTGCAACCCAAAACACTTCCACTAAGGTGTTCCTTGTTGTGGTGTTATTTCTAATGACTCACTTTCTACCTACAACCTTATCATGTCGCAGACCTATCCAACCTATAAATTCACACTCTTCCATATTTGACTATGATGTATTCTCCCTTAAGATTTATCATCCCTTTTCTCCACCAAGACAATGACATTTTTTTCATCGCAACTTAAGACAAATCTCTATGCACCATATGCACAACTTGTTTCACTCTAGTGAGTACCTCACCCATATTTCAATGCATCTTGTAATGTGTGTGGCTACACCATGTCAAGTTCCTAAGTCACAACCAAATCATCCCATTTTGCTTCACCTTCAAGATAGTACATGTGGAAAGTGCATTTTTTCTTTATGGGAAAACAAAAATACTTACATCCTCCCCCACTTATGTTCAATGTTTCCCCAACAACATCCTTGTAAATTCTACATCTCTGTCAACTAACTACTATACTACATAGACTCACCATCCATTTTCAACTAAACTCACTTCAATTTCTTCACATTGTCACACACACTTGTACTTACCTTCAGCTCCAATTTCCCATGCCTTAGTACACCTTTGTCTTCATGCCTTCAAACAAGCTAGGTAAGTGAAAACCTTACCTAGCTTAGTCCAATTCTACATTGAAAACCATGAAAGTACATCATCATGTGTTGTAGAATCAAACACTCCTACTTGGATTTTCTAATGAACTTGTTTGTATATGATTCTCTCTTTAATAAACTCAAGTGCCTGATCTCGTGTTTAAAATATGCTAAGTCCTACCAACTTACACCAAACTAGGAACTTACTTCCTTGTGGGGTGCTTTGGATCCACTACCTTCCAAGCTATTAGTGAGTCATCCTATGATTTTGTTTAGTGATAAAAGGATGGAAAGTGGCCACCAATGCCACTAGAAACACTAACATTGGAATCCATTTCTTCCTTAAAGTATACATAATTTTTTCTAGAACTGCTTAAGTCAAATGAACCATCCAACAAAAGTTTAGACCATCTTGATTCTCTAAATAGATATCCATTACTTTGGATATTGTAGACATAGTGTTATTTACTATGGATTCAAACCTAGTAAACAACTTTTTGTGTGGGCCTTCATCCACCAAAGGTTACCAAAAACCTACACTCGAGATCTTCTTTGATGTCTTAAAACCTCCAACTTCCTCTTTGTAAGGTTGCACTATTGCATGATTGGTTGTTKTAATCATAGTCATGGTAGTATCCTAGTGATTGCACTCTATTTCCCCCTCAACATCAGAATTACATGAAGTTTTGTGTCATCAAATCTTAACAAATTGTTAAGGTGAGGGATTGGYTCCACCTATCWCATCCTCATAAAATCTTGCACAAAAACAAATTCAAACTCATCCATGGGTACCACATTGAATCTAGTAGTTCAACTCTAGTATTCAATCTATAAGTTGAATCCTTTAGCCATGCCAACCACCCTACCTGTGTTAGAGTTTACTGCCTTGAAAAAAGACTACACCAATTTCAAATGTGCATTGAGTTTAACAACCACTATTTACTACATAAAAATGTAGGTTGCACTATTGTTAACCATCGCCATAACTAAATTATTCTTCAGCTTGGATTGAACAAAACTAATATTTGTATATTTCTACTCTTGGCTTGAACAAAAATAATATTTGTATAGTTCTACTCTTGTCTTGAACAAAAATAATATTTGTATAGTTCTACTCTTGGCTTGCCTTAGACTTATTTCCAACTAAAGAACCCAATATTTTCAACACACCAACTGATGGTTGGATTTCTTACTCCATAGCATTGACCCTCATATTCAATGGACATTTCTTATAATAATTCTAATTTGCACAAATCCAACAAACAACAACCTTACTACTATTTTTTTCTTAGATCGATATGATAAACTTAGCATGTCCTTAGTGTTACCACATTAATATGTCCTTAATATGTCCAAAATCAAGAGGGATATCACATTACATTAGGTGGTTGACCACTATTCCATAGTGTGAAATCTAACCATAGTGCATACTTCTTGCATGGATAAGTGAGTCGAATTAAGGTGCACCCACCTAGATAATCATACACTTCACTAAGTTGCGAATCCACTGTATGCATGAGTGCCTCTACTAATATTGGTAATTTCACCCTAGTCTAATTGTGCATCCAAAACTAAAGATATAAAATTTTTATTTAGAACTTTGAATATAGAAAAAAAGTTCAAAAATTGGAACTAGGATGAGGGTGGACTACTAACTAACAACACACGCACATGCAACTGAAGGTACAACCAAACAGGCAATTGTCAGATATTTCTTTGTTGAGTGAGGAAATATTAGGACAAATAGAGGGAAATATGATTACATCTAGTAGATATGATAAGCAAACAAGGATCAGAGGTGAAAAAGTCAAAAGAAAATTTTGAAGATGGATGGAATTTTTTCTTGCCAGAGGATCATGCTCTTATGATGATGAGAGAATAGGATACATAGAGGTGCCACTCATGTATAAGAATCTGGTGAAACAATGGATACCTAAGGAACTACCTCCTATAGATGTTGACTTCATTGTCGACAATAGGACATATCACATTGCACCATCCTCCCTGCATGGCTTGGGGTTATTTTCCATGGATGGAATAATTGTAAATACAATACAGTAACTGAATTGATGGACTATGTTGGACCGTGTTACAATTATAAAAATTAGATGTGGTTGGTCCGGTACATGCGAAGTATGCAGAGATATGCACTCGCCACAAATTATATACAACTAATAAACAAGGATAAACATAAGGTAGCGGCTATCTATATTGATGGAAGGCCTAAACATTTCAAAAATATCGCAGGTTTAAAACATCACACGACCTGGGACAACAAACAAGCAACCGAATTGAATATATGAGGGACACGAAGAGAATCAGGTAGTCATGCGCAATAAAAAAGATAGCTCCCAGGGAAGAGTTATTAGTGGATTACCATTTGAATCAAATAGAAACATTGACTAATAGTGTGTGGGTACTTATGCAACACCTCTTTAAGAAACCTCTACTTATTGCATTATATTTTTTTTTTATCTTTAACATTGTTTTAAATATTTTACGATCCCAATTTTATAATAATGTGGGAGCTTGATCATTGAGGTTGATTTTATTTGGGTGGCAATCAGTTTTTTTGTTATCGTTAACAAATTTTTAAATATTTTGGGTTCTAATTATATTATAATGTGGCAGGATGATCGTGGAAAAAGGTGATCCGCGGAACATGTAAATAATTATCAATTTCCACTTTCCTTTTACGTGAATTTTATTATTTGCTTATATAATTTTACTGAAATAACATTGTTTTTCTTGAAATTATATGTAGTTGGTAGGTCATGTTGATCACGATTATGTTGATGAGGAGGGGTTGTATTCATCCCCTAATCCGATGGTATTAACAAAAAAAAATATCATTAAAGTGAACAAGGAACTTGCTACCTTATTAGATCGTGTAGATCAAACTCCTGACATCCTAGAAAATATCAATCTCCTTATGTCACAACTTAACACATATAAGGTAATAACCATAATTTAAAGTGTTTTTTTCTAATTTACTCATATGTTCAATTATGAAACTTTGTTCTTTAACTTTTACATTATCTCACGAAAAAACATTTTCTTTTTTATAAAGATATTTTAGGAGCCTGTTCATCCTGGTGTTGGTAGTAGTGGCACTGCAGAGATGCTACAAAATCTTTATGTGGGCAGTCATACAAATGCTACAATACTATTTACTTCTCCATCTTCCACGCCTAATTTAGATAGGATCCATGACATGCACTGCCAGACATCCACACATCAGTCATAGCCTAGAGATGGTGGCAGAGATGAGGCTGGTGATGTGGTTGCCATGGTTGCATTTCCTTAAGCTAGACGTGTGACAAGCATGGGGACCCTTCCATGCACATTTTTGGTCGATGATAATGGACTTCCATTATATTAAATAAGACTCCCAGGTAGTTTTTCATATTTTAATCATTTCATGTTGTCCATCTCATATACAAATCATCTAGATTATTAATT
>JASDQU010271844.1:0-11471 GCA_032191745.1 Picea mariana
TGGAGATCTAGAGGAAGAAGTATATATGGAACAACCTGAAGGATTCTCATTGACAGATAATCCTAATAATGTTTGCAAGCTGAAGAAGGCCTTATATGGATGGAAACAAGCACCATGAGCTTGGGATTATAGATTGGACAAATTTTTACAAGATAAAGGACTCAAGAAAGGTACTGTTGACAACAACCTTTACATTAAGTCTGAAGGTGATAATTTATTGGTTGTTTTGGTTTATGTAGATGATATTATTTTTGGGTGCACTAATGAATCATCTATCTAGTGGTTTACTAACTCTATGCAAATAGAATTTGAGATGTCCATGATAGGAGAACTGTCATATTTTCTTGGCTTACAAGTAAAAGAAAGTTCTGTAGGAATTTTTATTTCTCAAGAAAAATATTTGAAAGAGGTGTTGAAGAAACTTCAGATGGAAGATTCCTCTCTAGCTAGCACACCTATGGTGGTTGGTTGCAAGCACAATAAAAATGATGTTTCACCGAATGTTGACCAAAGGACATATCTCTCTATGATAGGCAGTCTTATGTACATCACAACATCTGGTCCTGATATAATGCAAATTGTTGGAATGGTAGGTTGTTATCAGTCTGCTCCTAAACAAAGTCAAAAGGATATTCAAATACTTGAAGGGAACAATGACTTATGGTCTATGGCATCCCAGAAATCAAAATCTTTAGCTGACTGCTTATTCAGATGTAGATTGGGAAAACTATGTTGATGAGAGAAAAAGCACCAGTGGAGGAGCATTCTTCCTGGGTGACTCCTTAGTAGTCTGGCTTAGTTAAAAGCAAGGTTCCATTTCTTTATCAACCACAGAGGTAGAGTACATTGCTATTGCTACCTGTTGCACTCAGGTATTATGGATGATTCAGACACTTGCATACTTGGAGGTAAAATATGCTGCACCAATCCCAATTCATTGTGATAACACTAGTGCCATCAGTGTGTCTAAAAATCCTGTATTCCACTCCAAGACCAAGAATATTCCCATAAAATATCATTTTCTGAGAGAGAAGGTCTCCAATCAGACTGTTCAAGTCCATTACATTCCAACCATAGAACAAATTGCAGACATTTTTACTAAACCTCTACCCAAGACACCATTTGAATATCTCAAATATAAGTCGGGTGTTATCCCATCTCACATGTAAGAAAGTCCATCCTGTCAGGGTGAGTCTTGTATTGATTGCATATCTGATACCTCATAAATTACTACAATAGCTCAGGGGGAGCATGTTTTCTTTGACATTGATGTCAAAGGGGGAGAAAAGGAGTGGTATGGATCGGATGCTACAGTTGGAGGTCGAAACAGATTAGCGCAGTTGTTCAGGGTTGCCATCAATGCCAAAGGGGGATATTGTTGGAAGGTTTACAGTTAGGAGTAAGCTTGTACTTGATAGCAAGAACAACGATGGAACAGATCAACATCATCGGTAGCACAATGATAATGGAAGAAGAGTGACCGTCAAAATTGTTTGTGGAAAAGAAGAATGGGCAGTAGAGGAGGACAGATCTTAGGCGTCAGATCCGAGCATAAGATCTGACCATCGTTGGATCAGAGAGAATCTGCACGTTCATTAAAGAGAACAAAGTGGAAAAATTGTGAAGTGGCGAAATCACAAGGCGGACAAAATCGCGAAGCGGTGAAATCGTGAAGTGGCAAAATTGCAAGGCAGACGAAATCGTGAAGCATAGGAATCTCAAGATGCGAATTCACGATAACATCTGGACCGTCAATTTCATCAAGAATGTGGACCATCGATCTGAGCTCCATCTCGGAGCTTTGCATATCGTGACTTGGAGTGACAAGAATCTCCATCTAAGGAACAATGAAATGCAAGATCACTAAAAGATCAGGACAGTCGAATAACCATGAATGTGGACCATTGATTTGAGCTCCATCTCGGAGTCTCGCCTATCGCGACTTGGAGCGATGAGAACCTCCATCTAAGGAATAACAAGATTCGAGATCACAAAAAGATCAGGACCGTCAGATCACCAAGAACGTGGACCATTGATCTAAGCTCCATCTTGGAGTCTCTCCTATCGCGAATCCGAGTGACAAAGAATATCCATCTAAGGAACAACGAGATGTGAATTCACGATGAGATCTGGACTGTTGATTCATCGAGGTCATGGATCATCGATCAAGGTCGATGAAAATCATGAGTTTACAGTGCCTTTTAGCGTAGCCTTTGGTCACCGCGTGTGGTCACGTGGAGGAAGGACCTAGTGTAGATGAGCTCCGCCTCGAAATTTCGGGGATCGCGTCTGGGAGTGTCGAGACACTGGATCATATGAATGCTGAAATACTGAAAAGGTGAATTGTCGCTGTAACCGGTGGTCACCGCCTATGGTCACGTAGAGGAGAGAGCTAGGGCAGCCAAGCTCCTTTTCGGAGCTCTTGAAATGGAGACTCAAGATGTCTCATCACAAGATCTTCGAATTGCGAAAGTGTGAAACAAGAAAATAACGACAATACCCTTCACAATTAATCCAACAATGGAGGTGAACATGAGCATGATCGGAGGGCTAATGTTGATCTTCACAGTGTAACTTCTAGAAACCATTGATGGTTTCTACTAGAGGATGCGAAGATACTTCTGTGTGATTTCCATAGGAGCTGAAGAGTTACAAGGAATATGCCAGTGGAATGAGGACAATTCGTGGAGGAAATTGATAGCTGGATGAGGGTTGGAGCTCATAACTGAAACAGAAAGGATAATCTCGACTATGCTAGAGAAGACAAAGAGTCTAAACTACTAGAGAGGCTGAGGAATCTCAGTAGAACACCCAGTGATGCTGGATGCGTGGTGAGAACAACCAGAGAAGTTGAAGAGTTGCAATGATCAGGAAGAGCACTTGAGATGTGGAGGAGATTGGTGCGGTGTGAGTATGCAGAGGAATTGCGCACATTGCATGCACAAGGTGCATAGAAGATGTAAGTACATAGTACAAAGAAGAGATGTTGTTGTTGTTGTTGTTGTGAGTGATGGAGGTGTAAAGAAGGAGGTGGAGTGCAACATTTGAAAGTCACAGAAGACAAAAGATGCATTGAAGAGGAATGATGCATAGAGTACAAAAGATAGAAGAACTGAAAGTGCAAGGTATGCATGCAGGATGACAGTGAGGCAGACAGAGCAGCAGAATCTTGCAGAACAGTGATGAGTCTGGTAACCCATTGTTGAACATTATATCACTGTAATAAGTTTCAGTAGAAAATATTTATAAACCAGGGTGGAAGGGAGGTGCTAGGGAGGATCGATGTCCTCAAGTGGGTGCTTGAACACAGGGAGTTATATCTTCCTTCTAGTTGATGCTAGAGAAACCAGGGAGTTGGTGCTTCCTTCTAGTTGGTGCTAGAGAAGCCAGGGAGTTGGTGCTTCCTTCTAGTGGGTGCTAGAGAAAATAGAGAGTTGGTTCTCTCAGCAAGTTGAAGCTTGCAAAACAGAGGTTGTAGCCTCACATTGAGTTGGTGCTCAATTATAGATGATGTACAAAACTTAAAAGACTGCCTATCTTCAAAGAAGAAGAGGTTTTCTCACTTTATGGGTATCCTTGTGAAAATCTATCTCTGTGTATATCTTATGTGTGACTGATGCTCATTAATTTATTGTACATATGCTATATAATGTTGATGATCACTTGAAGAAAGAATAAAAATGTATTAATAGACTTAAAATTGTTTAAGCACAATAACAACTGATTCACCCCCCCCTCTCAATTGTCTTATTAATCTCAACAAGGTCTTTCCTAGTGATGAATGCATCTTTTCTTTCATACAAAATGAACCATCTAATCCCAAGGAGATTATATCCATGGAAAACAATAAAATTCTTAAAGGCTTGACTCCTCTAGAAAGTTCATTTTCATTGAGTGATGTAGGAAACAATGAAACACATAAAGAAGAGGAGTCAAAAAGGAAAGTGGGTGAAACCATTTCCTTGAACATTGGAACACCCAAATTCCCCAAAGAATGTTAAGATAGGTGCCCAATGTACTAATGAAGAGAAGTTGAAATTCACTGAGTTACTTCATGAATTTCAAGATGTTTTTGCTTGGTCGTATGAGGGTCTTCGTGGTTTCTATCCTGCTCTTATACAACATGCCATTATTATTACAGAAGGTATAAAACCAGTTAGGAAAAAACAAAGACCCATTAACCCCACACTTGAAACTACTATTAGGAAGGAATTGGAAAAACTTTTGAAAGTTGGGTTAATTTTCCATGTTAAGTATTCTGAGTGGGTTTCCAATTTGGTCTCCGTCCGGAAAACAACTCGTTAGATTCAATTGTGCATTGAATTCTATGCATTGAATAGAGCAAGTGTAAAAGACCATTTTCCTCTCACTAACATGGAAATGATTTTGCAACAAGTTCCAAGGTCACACATGATGTCCTTAGTTGATGGTTTTTCTGGTTATAATCAGATCAAGCTAAAAAGGACTGATAAATACAAAACCACTTTCACTACACCTTGGGGAACATTTTCTTATGAACACATGCCTTTTGGATTATCTATTGCAGGTGCCACATTCCAAAGATATATGAAGATAGCTTTTGAAGATCTAATTGGTAGGATTATTCAGTTTTATCTTGATGACTTGATTGTTTTTTCAAAGAACCGATTGGATCATTTTCGTCATCTTAGAAAAGTTCTCATCCAATGCAGAAATTTCGACATTTCTTTAAATCCTTATAAGTCTATCTTCGACGTTACCAAAGGAAAACTCCTTGGTCATATTGTTTCTGATTCAAGAATAAGCATAGATCCAAAAAGGATCACTACTATTTTGAACCTTCCTGCCTCCACTTCCAAAAAAGAGGTTCAAGCCTTTATGGGCATTATCAAATTTGTCCATAGATCTGTTCCTGATTTTGCTTTAATGGTCAAGCCAATTCACGATATTCTTAATCAAGATCGCTCATTTTCTTGGACTGAAGATGTCGAGAAAGATTTCATAAGTATTAAGAAGGAAATCAATTACACACCATTTTTGGTGAAGCTAGACTTTGAGAAATATTTTCTTATATACACTAATGCCACAGAGGAATAAGCTTAATCTATTCTCGTACAACGTGATGACCAAAATAATGAAAAAATAGTAGCTTACATGAATCAAAGCTTATCATCTAATGAATTCAAGTATTCTTATATCAAAAAACATGATTTCACTCTTGTTAAATATGTGGAGAAATTTCGCCACTTTATCCTAGGCAAGCACACATTGGTAAAAGTTCCTTTGCATGTTGTCAAGTTTTTTATTTCATAGACTTATGTTTTAGGGAAGCTTTCACATTGTCTTTCCAAGATCCAGGAGCATGATTTAACCATCATGAATTTGAAAATAATTAAGGTACAAGATCTAGCCCTTCACTTGGCTCAATAGGTTGAAGCAAGTGAATAAATTGACGAACACGATAATCCTCTTTTAACAGTATTTTACATTGATAGTCAAACCCTTCCTGTAGATGAACATCCCTGGTATAAAAATCTGGTGTATTACTCGCAAAATCAGAAATGTCCAGATAGTTTAGATACTCATCAAAGGAGAAGGATTCATCTTGAATCTTCCAGATATATTATTTTAGGAGACTTCTTTTTCAGGATATCTGCAGATGGTATATTACTTCAATGTGTGAATAATGAGGAAGCACATAAACTGTTACAAGAAACCCATGGATCTTCAGGTTATGTTATTCACATAGGTGGCCACTTTTCTACTAAAACTACTGCTTTTAAAATTATCATAAAAGGGTCTTACTAGCCTTCAATTTTTCGAGATTCCTATGATTTTTCAAGATCTTGTGACAAGTGCACTGCCTTTCAACTTGTTTATGGTCAAGAAGCTATTTTTCCTACTGAGATGGAACTTTCTTGTCTATGGATGATGCTACAGATCGAGGAATTAAATTCTTCTAATGTCTCTCAAAGGATAAATGCACTGTTATCTTGAGAGGAATAAAGGATGTTTTTCTTGGAGAAAAAAAAGAGAAGACAACAAACCGTAAAGAGATATTTCAAGAAAAGCACAAAATATGTCATATTTAAAGTAAAATAAAAATATTGCTTTGGGACTCATCCCATGCTGACAGTGGAAGACATTCGAAGTTTAAAAAATTATGGTTGGGTCCCTTTAAAATCACTTTTGTAGTGGGCGCAAATTCTTATCTTCTAAAGGAATTGGAAGAGCGATTATTTTCCTATAGTACCAACGGTTCGCACTTGAAACACTATGTGGAACCATCATGAAGGTTGAACGCTGCATGAAAGACATTGTTCTATCATATTTTTTTGTTCCACTATTTTGATTTTTCTTTGTTATTTTTATTTTTCTGTTGTTTTTCATTTATTGATTTCTTTTTCTTTTCAGAAACAAACTTTGGATCAATTTTTCCACAAAAAAACTATTCTATAAGTATTGTTAATCAATAACAATCAATTTACACAGTTGTCATGTTGTCCCCCTTGTAGAAATCACTAAAATCGCTCTCTACTTCCAGTACTTCTGTTAGATAAATAATTGGATTCTCATCCCTACTTTCTGCTTTCCCTTTCTTCCCTCCACCCTGAGATTCAAGAAGAGCACACTATAAATTATTCTCCTTTAAAAAATAAATGCTTTCACAATGACTGATTGAATTCTATGCATATAGGAATAAATTCCTCATACGTAACACTTTTGATGAGCTATTCCCAAAGTCTCGGATCATTTTTTCCCTTAAACCGCCTCACTCCCCCTGTTGCAAAATCATTCTGGTAAATAATTTTTTTTTGATCTATAATTCACCTAGTCTACAAAAACATACATTTTGAGTTCTTAATATGTTGGAAACATATTTACCTGTGGAGCCTCCAGTTTGTTGACACTTAAAAATGCAATGATGAATGTTATGCTCGCAAATGATTGCCAATATTTATTATTTATCTATATTAATAATATACTAGTAGGTGGGACCCCCTTGTTAGACTTATGGAACTATGGTGGTTAAGCAATGCTTATATTTTTCATGTCTATGTGATGCTAGCAACATAGTTCTCTAAAATTAATTCTTGTTCAGGTCCTGGTTTAAAATGTTATGGTAAGATGTGTTGGTTGGATGATTAAAACATGGCACTAAATGGCTTTGATGATCTCTCATAAAATATGATAATGTTTCCTTGTGGATGATAGAATTATAATCCGGTTTTGGTTTTGATATTGTATTACTCATGGAAAGAGTTTGGGTTATCTTGACCCTTTCTACTATCGTTATAAAAAATTTTGGAGTTTTGTATTGGGTTGTGTTCCTAGCAAGTTGTCATTTGAAGAAGTTTAATATTGGCAAGGGGTGGTGCACTTTCCAAAATTGATATGGAAAATGGATATTTGATTGTTTTGAATGTAATGCTATGGTGAGTGGACTTGTATCGTACTAATAATTGAATGAAGAACTAAAGGGAGAACTGACGTGCAATAAATGCACGTCACTCAAACTCCCCTCGAGTTGTCACCCCAGTCATTCTTGCATTTTTTGGCTCTGGTATTTTTTGTTGCTCCTCCTTGCTCGGTCGTGGAGCAAGTATATAGTCTTGGTTTTCTCCTTGTGCAAACTTTTCTAGGTATGGGTTTTCTTATTTTTCCATTCATAAGTGTTAATCTACCCTTTGAATCAAATTTTGGCTCCAAATTCTCATGGTCTGTGTGATTCTCGAGCTGTTATGATATTTTGAGTTGTGTATTTATGGTTGCATCCTTGGTTTCTTATGGTGGTTTCTCTGGACCATTGGCATTTAAAAATAAATAAATAAAAGGTCGTGGTGTTCTTGTTGTGTGTAATCCTACGGATGGAATTATTGAATAAAGATTCTAGTGGAGCCTGCTTGTTCATGGCTTGGTTTTCGAGTTTGGCCTCTCTGTTGAAATTGGTTATCATATTCTGCCAAAATTATGGGCTTTGCGAATACCCCACCTATGAATTGACATTACTGGTGTCTGTGGATAGTGTACACACACCATATTTTGACCCTGTGGGTTTCAATATGAACTAAAGAAACATTGAAATAGTCTATGCCTTGTCTTGGTGAAACCCTGAGTTGTTAGCTTGCCCATTATGCCCTCATTGACACCATTTCCTGGTAAATGTTATATAGTATAAGGGCATCGCTACCCAGAAGTTGATGAAAGAATTATGCATGTTTTTTTGTTGGGAATAGGTTTATATTCGATCTCTTGTTATGCAATATTGTTAAAAGGGGTTGGATTCATTTTATTTTTTGGAAGTTGCAGTCTGTTGTCTTGAAACCCTTACATCTGAGAGAAATATTTCATGTTATTGTTCTATGGTAAATTATGATAGGGAACCTGTAGAATGAGTTTTCTGTGCCATTCAAATTCCAATATCTCTGGTCGAACCACATGTTGTCTCTTCCACGTGCTATCTTAAACCCTGAATATTACTTAGAAATCGTATTTACTCCAGTTTGAAGCTGATGGGGGCGGGGTTCTTTCCCGATTACTTGGGCACAATTTTTTTTTCTCTCTTCTTTGGTGATTCTAGAAGAGATCCATACTCACTCATTCATTTGAATCTTGCGATCAAACTATTGAATGTTATTTTTGGTTCAATCTTTATGTTGATTGTATAAAACAGACATGTGTGTTCAAAATGTTTGAGGCCTGAGCCTAAATAAGAGTGATAACATCCATATTAATTGCATGGAACAATGGTTAAATAAATGATGGATATGAGTTGATTGTCAACATTGTATGTGCTCCTGTTGGGTTTAAAGGATTAACTATTGGAGTTAATGTTATGGTCGTGGCTCAAAGGTTATTGTGGTTTCTTATAAGGATTACAATGTTGTTCATTATGACTATCATATAATGATAATGTGGATAAAATGGCTGCTGTGATTAAATAATTATGGGCATATATATTATTATGTAAAATTTGGAAACCAACAAACAAATTTGTCAAAGAAAATATCAGTTTGGATTATTGTTTTGGAAAAGGAACACTTGTTAAACTTGGAAGACTGGACATAGATATGTGTTGATTGCATTTAAGGTAGCATGTCTTGATTTTTTTTTTCACTTGAACAATATCCATATTGATTCCCTATCATTCTATCATTTTTCGCTAAATGCATTCCCCTCATAATCCCAATTTTACTTATTGCATCCATGTTCTATGAAATAAATTTAAAAGGAAAAGTCTGTCTAGAAGCAACAAAGGGATAACATAACAAGGGTTGGTGACTGATATTTTGATGTTTTATTACACAATTAAATTGTTTGATTAATTGTTTAACAATATTCGTGTATTAATCCCCTATCATTATACCACCTTCTTTAATTGCACTCCCTCCATATTTCCCATGAACCCTATCACCCCATGTTCACTTGGCAATTAATGAATGGTTTTTTATGGATGGATTTTCATGTATCTCATGTCAATTTTTGAGCCAATTTTTTATTCATGTAAGCAAATTTTCATGTATGGTTTATTAAGAGCTTCATTGTTGACGAGCTGCTTCTACAAGATGAACTTTTTCGCCGAAATAATAGAGGCATGGGAAATTGGAACCGAGGCCATAGGAGGCCTGGATTTTCTATCCATTTTGTCATTGATCCTGAAGAATTGAACCAGTTGTTCCAAGATGGGTTCTTTAATTGGGTTGGCCATGGAATTTGCATCCTCAACCAAAAATACCCCTTTCCAGCCTCCTCAGAATATCCCTGGCATTCTCATTCCTCCACATGTGTCTTTGCAGCTAGAAGTCCCTGAAAATGATGGTTGGTGAGAGATTTTCTGTTAAAATATTGTGTAACTGCAAAGAATATTCTTATCCCCTTTTGTTGATAAAGATAAAATATATTTATTATTGATTAGATCAAACCCATTTAGTGGAATGATCATGTCGGGCATTGTAAATGACCAAATCCCCTTTTGTGGATTGGTCAAACCCTAGTTGTAATAGGCTAAATAAGAAGTCGTCCCCAGAATATATTAAAGAGGCCTCAGAATATATTAATCGTGGTTATAACCACCCATAAGAAGAAGTTGGCCATACCAGTGAAGAGACACTTCCACACATGCCATAATTCTATAAATAAGAGAGGCCAGCACCTCATTTAGACACACACAACAAATCACTCATCTAGTGCACAAGTATTGAAGGAAGTTGTAGTTACCAGTTGTCGGAAGAAGGAAGAGAGAGAGAGAGAGAGAGGCGCATCCTTAGGAGAGGAATTTCTGTGTTGTTTGGTTCATTGTCTTGGCATTGTATTGGCTATCTATATTAAGGAAGTTTTGTTGGGTTTTCTTCCCCTTGAGGGATTCCCATGATAAATGCTTGTGTACTCTTGTGATTGTGTTTCTCTCAGCGATCCTATCTATGCTATTGTTATCTAGTAAATTGAAAGTAACCTAATAATAGAAGAAAATTTAACATGGTATCAAAGCTATGCTGAAGAGAGCATCTTTCACAAGAAAAAGAAAAACATCACTATTGTCGTACATGAAAATTAAGGTTTTTTATTAAATAAGGTTTTCAGCCTTAAATCCATCTAGACAGGTGTGCCCTACTTCAAGGAACATTTTGGCATCCTCAAAGCACTTTTTTGGTGGCCAGATCTCTCAGAAAGTGAGACCCTAGTTTTCACAAAGTACCAGAAAACTAGAAGTACCAGAAAACCAGAAGCACTAGTCCAGAAATCTGCAGATCAAGTTTGGAGGGGTAAAAGTTGGATTTTATGAAATCTAAACACACCAAGATACTCGCCTCAGACCAACACATCTTTTGGTGAGTTCAGTTTTCAGATCCAAGTAATTTGATTTTTTTATTATTTCTATAACCCGAAGGGCTAGGGTTTCTTCCACAAGAAAGAATGGCTACCAACATGAGGGTAGAAGATAGCCTGGAAGGATCTAGAAACTTCAGATCTTGGAAGCATAGGCTACAGATGATTCTAGACGAGAATGATCTCCCAGAACATGTTACAGTGTGTGTACCAGAACCAGATGAAGAAGAGGAAAAGACGAAGCATAAGAAGAATGAAAAGAAAGAAAAGAGAATTGTATCAGATTCAGTAAAGGATCACTTGATTCCTCATATATCTGAACTACAGACAGCAAGGCAAATGTATGAATCACTCAGCAGGTTATATGAAAGCAAAGACATTAGCCAGAATCTTTCCTTAAGAAATCATCTTTGTAATATGAAGATGGACAACTCAGAATCTGTCACATCCTATCTTATAAGAGTTTCTCAGATCAGAGATCATCTTGCAGCTATTGGAGATGTCATTAGTGACAAATAACTTGTAACCACAACCCTAAATGGGTTTCCAACATTTTGGATTCCTTTTGTACAAGGAGTGTGTGCAAGAAGCAAGTTACCCAAGTTTGATCAGTTATGGGCAGATTGCACACACGAAGAATCTAGACTTGCAAACCAACAGAAGAG
>JASDQU010271844.1:13026-28294 GCA_032191745.1 Picea mariana
TTATGGTTATGTACAAGGATACAGGGCAGGTTATGGTTATGTCACACAACCTCAAGATCCAAATATGTACAGTGCTGGTTATGGTTATGTACAAGGATACAGTGCTGGTTATGGTTATGTCACACAACCTCAAGATCCAAATATGTACAGTGCTGGTTATGGTTATGTACAATGATACAATGCTGGTTATGGTTATGTCACACAACCTCAAGATCCAAATATGTACAGTGCTGATTATGGTTATGTACAAGGATACAGTGCTGGTTATGGTTATGTCACACAACCTCAAGATCCAAATATGTACAGTTATATCCCTCCAAATGCAAACTATCAGCAACAGGATCCAAACTATCAGCAACAAGATCCAAACATGTACAGTTATAACCCTCCAAATGCAAACTATCAGCAACAAGATCCAACTATGTACAGTTATAACCCTCCAAATGCAAACTATCAGCAACAATAAATCAGTCTGAAGCTTGAAATTTTTGAAATGCAAACTATCAGCAACAAGATTCAAGCTATCAGCAATAAGATCCAACTATGTACAGTTATAACCCTCCAAATGCAAACTATCGGCGGCAATAAATCGGTCTGAAGATTGAAAATTTTGAAAGGATTCAACCTTATTGGCATGATGCATGAAGATTTGATTCATCTTTTTGGGTTAATTGTACTAGAATTTTTGGGTTAATTGTACCAGTGTTAGAATTTTTGGGTTAACTGTTAAATATAAGGCATAAAATTTAAAGCCTGGCCCAAAAAACTTATTTGTATGATGTTGGGAGATTTTAAAGATTTATCTTTTTGAGTTCCAACTTCTTTGTCTTTTTATCTAGAATGTGAGTTCAAATGTCACAAAGATTTTAAAATGAACAAGAGTGAATTCCATGTCATTGTAGACTTCTTTTTAAAATGAGAAAGAGTTAATTCCATGTCATTGTAGACTTCATTGAGAGTCACATTGATAGCATTCTTTGTATAAATATGATAAGGATATACTATACAATTTAATATGAAGTGAGCATCTAGTCATGTTAGCCATCTTAACAAGTGTGTGATTCTTCATTTCAGTGATACCATTTTTTTTAGAAGTGCAAGGTGTAGTGCATTGGAAGGTTATGCAACATGAGTACAAAGATTCAAAATCAAGATTAACTTTTTCTTTGCCATTTTGTTTTAACTCATAAAGTAATGATTCTCAACCAAGGATTTGAACTTCTGAATTTTCTAATATTTATTGATTTGATTCTTTTTCTTTAAGATATAGAAACATATGCACTTAGAGTAATCGGCAATGAAAGTTGAAGTGTCCATTTCCTCTTGGTAATTATTACCCCACTCTCTAAAAAGCAATTGTGGTTAATTTATCGATGTAAATCCATCTTAATTTTTGATCAATCATGTGATCTTAACTCTAGATCTATCTTGTGTTGAGAGTCAAATCCCTTGAGGTGCAAACAAAAAAAGGGTTTGATCCTTCTTTGTGCATGATAGATCTAGAATTAAGATGGATCTATATTGGTTCTTTGTGTGTGTGTGTGTGCGTGCGCCATGTGTCAACTATATTTTGAACATGGACGAAAGTAAAATATTTCATTTATGACCAACATTGAAATATTTTAAGTAGTGAAGGAATTACACTATGGTTTAAAAAATTAACTTGAAAATAAAATTTCTATTACCAATGTTGGAACATAACATTCCATAACTTATTACCTACTATTAAAATTCCCATAATGGTTATCCAAGAGATCAATCATGCAAGATAAAGTTTAAACACACAAGACGCTAAGATTGGTGGGTAATTTCATTATCCAAATAAGCTTGAATAAAAAATATTGATGTCTCACATGATGTATTATGATGGGGCACAAGACAACTTTATATATCAATATGTGTGTTGTAACTTGTACTTCAAATGGGTGAAGTTACAAGATCCCTTCAATAGGCCAGATTGTTTAAGAATGAACAAGTTCATCATTCTTCCATCCTTTTGAATCAAATAGATCAATTGAAATCGACAAATTCATAAAGGTTCATATCAACCCTCTCACGGAAACTTACAAACTTCAGAGTTCTTCATGCCTCTAACAAGCATGGATTAACAATAATCACTAGAGTTTTGTAGGAATCAAACCCACTAAATTTCTTTTCTCTTAGCTCCATCTCATCGGTAGATGAATTCTCCATGCAATAAATATAAATTTTCATCATTGCCACTCTAAAGCCATGTTAAAATTCTTTCCTCATACGGCCTTAGAGTTCCACCATAGAAGATTCAACCCTAACGTTGAATTAGATTATTCTAGAAATAACCATAAAATTTTCAGATCTACAATCAACAAAAGCAATAGGGAAACACCTAATAGTATAGATACTACAAGTCAAACGTTTAGCCTATTAGCAACTAGTGTTAGCTCGAATGAAAAAATTGTATTTTCTTAGCACACATAATTTAGGATGACAAAGACATCACTTTCTATTACATATAAAATATGATTACATTACAACAATTTAGTTTCTATCAATTTTCTATACAAGTAAGGAAAGACCCTTACCCTAGACTAGGCCCACAAATGGAGAGTGGTTCCATAAGTGGAGAACTCTACATGTGCCATGTAAGTTGGCACATACCCACAAGAGTTAACTCATCCACTACACATTTTTATGCACTCATAAGTTCCAACTCGCCCACTCTACATATTTTTAATGCAACACTACATATTTTTATGCAACAAGTGTTTGAAATTTCATGGTCACGAGATCATATAATAACAATAAGCTCACAAATGACACAACATATATGTGGTAAAACCATCAAAAGAGAAATATCTATGGAGTAAAGAGAAATATCTATGGAGTAAAGTGAAAGATCAACTATTTCTGAATCAACTCTTTTTTTTGGTAAATTATCCATAGACTTTGTATTAGCTTAAGAGAATATTGTACACAAACTTTGTTGTTGGTTTGCCTCTTGGGAAACTAGACCAACACCAATGCATCATCTTGTCTATTTTAACATGTGTATAAAACTTGAGTTTTTTGAAGCTATAAAAAAGGAAATAAAAAAAACTAGATATGTTTGATAAGAGTTTGTTATGATTCTTCCTAGAATAATGAAAACTGGAAGGAGGTGGGACAAAATCTCTCGTGCTTCTAAAATTGAGAAAAAAAAAACTAAACTGAAAATCATGAGAGAATTAATCCAAAGGAGGTTGTTCATCAACCACAAGAACTCTAGGTTGAGGAAAATCCAGCTTGGTTAGGTCCAGTCCAACCAGCTTATCTTCCAACATGTTAATGTTATGGCCCACCAGCTTTATCTACAACTACACATCATCGAACTATAGTGGAATATCCTAGTGCACTTTGTGCCTCTCTACAAGGACTCTACCCATCATCATCTTAATATGCCAGTAGATGTCAATGGTATTAAGATATTGGGACTCCCTTGCATGCGTAGTGCTAGGGTGTAGAATCCAAGAGCTAGTGTTATTCACGATCTCTTCATTAGGAAGAAAGTGTTGAAGGGTTTGAACATCTGCCACCAGCAAGTCAATTTTCTCTTTAATATTAGGAGGGGTATCAATTTGATATTCATTTATTGATCCATATCTAGTTGATATGAGTTAGGATCTTGAAGATCGATGAGGTTAGCTCCCTTATGAGAGATGAGGTGATATACCTTGGGTCATGGTTGAGAGTGGGAGGGAAGAAGTGTAGAGAAAATGGGGCAGGGAGATATCCCACAGAAACAAAGGAGCTAAGATAATAAGGAGCCCATGGAGGAATGGAAATGATAAAACCATCCCATTTCAAAGGTGAAGTATTTTACCAATGAGAATCCATGATCAGTGTATTAGGGATCATAGTTGTAAATGTATGATCCTAGAGAGCCCAAGGCATGGAAAGGACAGAGGTGGAGATAAGGTTGTGCTAGAGGTACGTCACTGATCTAAGGTGGGAGGTGAAATGATGTCACATGGGGAGAGATCATGGTGGGTTCTCAGGTGGGTGATTAATGTAAAGCATGGGTGACATGTAGTGACTCTCCTTGGGGATCAATCCCACCATCAAAGCTTATCTGTTTCACCCAATATAGGTGGGATATATCATCTAGGGGATAATGTTCTCTAAGGAGGGGGTGATCACTTCAATCTTTGAGAGGAGAGATTGGATGCACTCCAAGGTGCTATCCAGCCGCCAACTGGTGGTGATTTTTCTAAGAGTAGATCCACATTAGATTTTTATAAGCACGATAATGACGAGTTGGGAGTCCCCCTCAACAATCAACATTTTAAAACCTGTTTCATTTTGAAAGTTACCACCAAAAATTGATGGGCCCAAATTACCTATGGAAGTGCCATCAAAGTTTAGTTTAAGAAATTCGTTAGGAGGAGGAGACCAAGAGACGAGGGAAGAGGCTCCATTCGAGGTATTTTGAATGATCGAAGGGGAATATGGGGGGGGGAATTCAAGATATTGAAGAGTGTGAATCTCCTGAGGGGAAAAATTCCAATCCTGAGAAGAACAATGTGTGTAAAGAGTGGTTTCTCTTAAGATTTTTTTTTAGCCAAATTATGTATGTTTCAACAGATTGAGGATTGGATTGGAGAAGGCTAAGGATAGCCAATGTTCTATTGTGGTAGGTAGACTATTTCTCAATCAATCATAGGTGTGAAAGAAAAGACAATCTTGATCCTATATGGATGAGGGATGGAGGTAGAAACTTAAGAGGTGTTCCATGGTTTCTCGAGTTTGGGAACATATAGGACAGAACACAAAGCCAAAGAAGCCAGAACAAATTGGTTAATCCCAGGTTATGAATTTACCATTGCAAATAATCTAGAGGAAGAAAGATATTTTTGGCCATAAAATTTGGGTATAGATTTCGATCCAGAGGTCTTGTGTGGGGAGGAGCTAGGTACCTGTCATGAGGTGGAAATATTCATTGAGGGTAAAGTAGCTTGTTGATCTATATAGCCATTGAAGTTTGTCCTTTCCATCCTGAATATTTGTTTTCCTATTTGAGATGTCTTTCCAAAGGACATCCCAATTCATCTGACGTGAGAGGGGTTTCCATCGCTCTTTGGGAATCCAATATTACCAAAGGTCTTCAGGATTGGGAGGATGCCAATTTTGGTGAAGACAATGTCTATTTTTGGCTATCATGTGATATTTGAGCTAGTCAAGTTCAGCATTGGAATGAATGGGAGATCATTTATTCTAAGCATCATCATAGAAGAGGCCGTGAGTTCCATCACATACTTCCCATAAACTTTGTTTGTAGATGAGGTCTTTGTTGTTCCAAGATGTGCTCCAGATTAAAGATTTGGAGGTGTTTTAGGCAAGTCTATTGAAATCATGTGGTTTTGTGCCGAAAAATATTTTTTGTGCTAGAACACATATTGGAACAAGAAATACCTCATTATAGAGGGAGTTGAGGAAAAGGATATTGTCTGAAATATGATTAGTTCCATATACATTAGTGAGAAATCCAAATTCAGAGGAGCCTATGAGTTGAAAGCAGGGCGAAAGATAATGATTAGTGGTGAAGAAGTTTGATAGGGTGTTTTTTGTTGGGCTCCAAAGGAATACCATACCGCCTCCAACACTCTATGCATATAGATTTATGGATTGAGATCCCTGGAAGATGCGAGGGGAAAGGGTTTGAAGGAAATTATTAGGGCATTTCATTTCTTGTAACATAACTACAACATAACTACAATTGGTTTTTTATTGATAATTTTCTACTTGAGAAGCTTGTACTTTGTTTTACCATTAAGGCTCATATTTTCCAAGAGACAATCTTCATGAGAGATAGGGTGGGGGTCTTGGGTGGAAATATGTCCATCATCAAGGAAATACAACTCAAGTTGACCAGTAGACCACCCAACTCTTGGAGAACCTGTTTATTTCTTCTTAAAACCCTCTTTTTTTCCTCCTTGGAGTGTTTAGATTGATTTGAGGATGAGTGATATTTATTTCCTAGAGAAGGGACAAGGGATTACCTTTTGATGTTGCATCTCTTAAAATTTGGATTCATAAGAGGGTCTGATTTAGTATTTTAACCTATTGCTTAGGGATATAATTCAACTCTTGAAACTTATAGGCCATTGTAATATATTTTAGGTCAAAATAACTAGGATTTGTTTCATCTCCTTCATCTCAGTCACATTTATCTAGGGTGTTCTTCAACATGTCATCTTTTCCATCGATGAGGGTCAAGGAGTTCTAGTTCATGGTTTTACGACATTTAGCCTTGTCTTTTGATTCATAATATTATATGGGATTTACCCCTATTTGATTTTCATTCTCAATATTTTTGTCCTTTCCTACGTCATCGTGGGAAATAGATTTCTTCATTGTTTTTCCTTGTGGAAATTTTTCCAAAGCCTTATGCATCCCATGAGGGGGGGAATTTTGTTGTGTGAATTAGGTGGATATTGGTGGCCACCCACCTCTTCCACTAATTCATAATAGTTCTACATCTTGGAAATTTTTCTATAGTTTTTCGGGTCCCAAACTTCTAGTGTCATTTTGAGGCCCTAAACGACGTATTTTTCGCATGATAGCACCTATCATGTATGTTTAGGAAGATTTTATGTCATATGGAATGTGTACTTCTTGGCTAGACCTTTCCAATGGTATACAAATCATCCCAAATGGAGATCGTATGAAAAATTTGCACCCTTCGGAAGTTGACATATCAACTAACCACACTGGGGCCCACAAACCTTTTGGTGTTTCATTTTTTGGGGATAGGGTTTTGTATTTTTAGGGTTTTCTCATTTATCCTTTATGTTTATATTCCTATATGATCTATTTCTAATCAACTTCTTACAAATGAGTGTATCCAACACATCTCTCTCTCTAGAGATAAGTTGCCACCATTCCAACTAGCTTGTGTTCTCTGCATTTTATAGTCTTTTGATTTATAAACAATCATTAATAGAATATGAGTTTAACTATACTACTATGTTTCTTACAATATCTCTATGTCTTTCCTTATTATATCTATACCTTCATTTCATTCTCAATATAATCCATATCAGTGGTATCATATCAATCTACACTTCGTTGTTTCTCTATGCATGTCCCCGACAAGGTCAGGCTATCAAGAGTTGGGTGTAGAACTGGTTGATCTTGCGGAAGAACACTCCCTCTATCCCAGGTATCCTCCCATGGTATAAGAAAAGAGAGATGATGGAGCATGATATCCTCTCAAATTTTTGCTCTAGGTATCCCTCGCACAATAAAGGAATGAGATGATGGATAATTTCTCCCAGATCCTTTAACAATTTCCAATGAAAATAGAGGCGGCTTCAACTTGTTAGGGTTAACCTTGACTCTGGAATGAGTCAAAGTGGTTTAGTTATCATCAAGTGGTTTTGGGCACATGATATTGATGGCCCATGGGCTTTTACGTCGGAGAATGAATGTGAAGAATCATTTATAAGGCATGTAAGGCTCCATTGTAAAGTGGTCTGGAGGTGAGGTGTGGCTAACTCATTTTGCCCGGCTTGGCCAATTTAGGTCAAGGTTAATAATAGATCTATTATTAGGATGGTTTTCCCCCATAGGGTTTTTCCAAGACAATTTTGTGTCTAAGTATATGGTTTCTTATGTGTGTATTATTTCTCTCTCGCAATTATGTTTTATTGTTTTGGGTTAAAAATCTAACAACTGGTATCAGAGTAGGGGTAAATATATGATAAGGTTACATATATGGAATTGACATTAATAAACTGAATATAATAATGCTAAGTATGTATTTGTGAGATTTGTTCTAGAGTGTAGATTTGTTGAAAAAGGAATTAGCAAAGGAAACAACGAAGTGGATGAGAGTAGCTTTCACTCATTCTGATTGGGACTCCCCAAGCAGAATGCAAGAATCATTGGAGAAGTTTTGATTCCTAGAATAGGTCTAATATGGTTGACTTCAAGGTCAAAGAATCCATAGTCGACGAGATCTATGAGTCGCCCAACCAAGACGAGGAGGGTGAAGAGATTATCTATTGCATATTGAGAGAATCCCTAGATCATTCTTTTACAAGCTAAAGAATTAGAAGTAGATCTATTGTTTGGATGTCCAGATATAGAAAGAAAATATTGAATTTGTTCAGGGTGAGTCGGTTGTGTGGATTTTCTGTTATGTGCATTCATCTTGTCAATGTACAAGTGTGGTTGGAGATTGACGTGAACAAGTGTGGTCGAGAGAACTAGTTCATGAAGGATTTGGCTAATGTGCTCATCATCTAGGTGGATATTAGTGGACACGCACCTTTTCCAAATGGCTCCCAATAGTTTTCTGGCAATTTTGGTAATTTACTATTTTTAGCATTTTTTAACTTCTAGGGCCATTTTGAGGGCCTAAATGAAGGTTTTTTTGGGATCAAGCTTCCCAATGATAGCTAAAGTATCTGATTGAGGCACCGAAATGAATATCCTTGATGATACCTTTCCAACGAGCTATCATTCACCCCAAATGTAGATCGTATGCCAAAGTTACGCCCCTGGGAACTTGATACACCGAACTACACAAAACGAGGTCCACAAAACTGTTGGATTTTCATCTTCCAAGGTTAGGGTTTTGGATTTATTTATTATAAAAATGACTTTAGGGCCTCATTTTAAAATATTATTCTTGAGAATGCGAGTAGAGGACACATCTCTTCTAAGAGATAAGATACCACCATTCTAGCGAGTCTTTCATTATGTATTTTTACAGTCTTTGTACATTTTCGCTCATTAATAGAAAATTGTGTATTATTGTATCTCTGTGTTTATGGTTTCATATTTGATACATTTTTGTTATATTATTGGATATCCAAGAGATCTCTTTAATTTATTTATTAGATCTCATCTCTCATTTCATGCAGAAAATAATCTGGATCAACTCATAGGGTGTAGAAGTGAATCACTCTGAAATCGTGGTGGTGATGTAAGAGGAGGACTAGAATTTTGTGTTGAAAAAACCTCATTCAGTTGGATCGTGATGGATCTCTACTCCAAGTTGATTTCAAAGAAGATTGAAAACATCGACACACAATGCACCAATGAGAGAGACATTGGTCACTCCAGCAAGCCCCTGCACTTAAAGGGATTGACATTCCATTAAGTAATCTTGGGATTTATGTGCTATGGAGAATATTTCACACAGGGAAATGACATCGACAGGGAGTCAACCTATGACGAGAAGCTTATATAAAATAATGTTGAAAAGAAGAACACGGTTCCCAACATCCTCTCCATGGACAACGCCATCCCTAACACTATCGAATCTCAAGCATAGACCTGGTGGATGGATGGAAAGCATGCCATATTTGGGAAAGTAGTCAAAGGCTTTCATGTGGTGCAAGAGATCAAGAAAATTGGCTTTGGATCTGGCGATATCAATTTGTTCAAGGGTTTTACCACACTTATCTCTCATGAGGTGAATGATTGTGCATAGAGGTGAAAGGACATGGTCAACGAGGCAGAGCTCACAAGACCATAGTGGTGGAGCATGAGATTTGATTGAGGTTTGATTCAGTGTTTATTGGTCACTAAAAAATTAGGATAGGGTTTTTCATGGTGAATGGAAAGTATGGAGATATGTGAATATCGATAGTGGCGGAGACCTCATCATTTGGCTTAAGATTAAGCAAGGGAATTCGAAAGAGTGCTTTAGATGATAAAGATATTGATGATCATGACGCTAAGATCATGGAGTTGGTAGCATGGAAAAGTGAGAGGATGTAGCGATGGATAGTGATGGTGATGGTGTGTTCACCATGAGACACATGAAAAAAAAATTGGAGAATAAATTGTTTGCATGTAAAAGGGCATATGTCTATAAGAACTAGTAAGGCATATATACCCTTGGTAACTCATTGGTAAAGTTGGTAGGTAGACCTAGGTGATCGGGGTGTTGCATGAGAAATCCTCAAGTCAAGTTTAAAGGGGGGATTGTTAGGGTTAACCTTAACTTTGGAATGTTTAAAAGTGGTTTATGTCTCATCAAATGGATTTTGGCACACGGTATTGATGGCTCATGGGTTTGTATGCCAGATAGTGCATGTGAAGAAGCCTTTATAAGGCTTGTAAGGATCCATTGTAAAGTGGACTGGAGGTGAGGTGTGGCTAGCTCACATATCCTGGCTTGGTTGTTTTAGGTCAAGGTTAATAATAGATATATTATTACGATGGTTTTTCCCCGTAGGGGTTTTCAAGGACAATTTTTTGTCGAAGTATATGGTTTCTTATGTGTATATTATTTCTCTCTCGCATTTATGTTTTATTATGCTCAGTTAAAAATTTAACACAACTAGCAGTCACTTCTGAGGTGCGATTCCCTTTAAGGTGCAAGTTAGCTTTGATATTCCTTTATTTGAAGGCCATATAGACACTAACACTTTGGAAAATGATTAACTCTTCTAGAGGGTTATTTCTTTATCCAAATTTTCCCCAACAATGAAAAAATCACATTCGTGCTTCTTAAATCCATTACCCATGTAAGATATTGGTGGGAGATGTATTATGAAAAACATGATGGAGATGAGTCTGCAATTTTTGGGCCAAGATCCACTTGGGAATATTTTGTTGATCCCCACAAGGAGAAATAATAACTTGTTGGAAACTATGATGAGCATTACATGAGATGGACAAATCTACATTAGGAGAGATACCAATCAATGCCATAGTACACCAATATCTTCCATAATTTGTGCACAAATATGGGTAGTAAAGACTCTGAGCGACACCTTGTTCTAAAGTACCAAAGTGGCCTACATAGGTACATCCGAAAAGATATGGAGTTCCTGGACATATCCTCACTAGGAGCCACTTACTAATATGTTGTCAAGATCAAGCAAAAGTTCAAGAAAATGAATAAGAGGGATTTTAGTTCTGCAAGCCCATCACAAAAGAAACACGATAAAGGTGCCCCCAACTCCCAAATCAAAGGATAGAGAAAGGATGGATAGCCTCGGGACAACCAATCCAAGAAAAAATCAAATAAGTGTAAGGGGAAGTGTTACACGTCAAAATTCCTCACTTCGATAATGTCCCATCATCATTATCATAAGTGTCGCAAGTGTCGCAAACATTTTATTTCCATCCTGAATATGTCACATTGCGGATGAAACCATAAGAACACTTGGTACACCCTCTAAGACTTGTTAGAAGAGGAAAAAATATCATTTGGAAAATCTTACAAATGTTTTCCCTTGAAGAATGATACTCTTAAACGAATTTTTGGAGTTTTGCACAAGTTTCCAAGTATGAAATTCAAATTTGGAAGTTTTATTTGAATAAGATTTAGACATTCAACATTTGGAGTAGACTCAAATCAGTTTCTTCATCATCATCTATAACAGTTTCTTCATCAACATTCATCATTTCTACACCAGTTTAAAACAAACAATCATAACTTGGTTACATGTAACACAAATGTAAACTACTTTAAATTATTTTTATTACAAGAATTATGAAATGTAGAAAGCATGGACAAGATTACTTGGCATAATTCAACACATAAGTTAAAAATCCATAATCAATGGAATGACAATTCATGAGTGTAGACTTAACCTCGATTTTCCAATATCCCTAAAAATTTGATCACTTACATAGTCCTAATTTGAATTGGTTCTTGGAAATCAACATGAACAATCTCATTAGTAATCAATAAATGTGATGATTGATTAGCTGATTCATATTTTCCATCATTATTTCCACCACAAAGAATTAAATTTTGGACCTATTTCATCCATCCACCAATTTTATTTAGTCTTCTTCCAAATTACCCTACACCTTTTAACAAAAGAGTGAGTTTTGTTAGGATATTTAAACACTTAGGAGTTAGTAAGATCTACTTGGTCTATTGTGTCGTTAGGTAAAAGTGTGTTTTCTAGTGTGTTTCTTTAGTATGCATTAGTATGCATTTGTAGTTAGGAAATCTGATGGTCATGATATGTTCCTGACATAGAGTGATCTGACGGTTCATACTGTCCTCAATCTTAACGACCATTGATCTGTGGCTTAACACCTGATTGGTCCTTGATCTCAATTTAAAGAGCATGGAGGGTCATTTGTTGATAATCGATTGTGAGAAAATCTCTTGTAAAATCTCTCTGTAATCTTTTTCTTTCCATTAATAAACTGCTCCAAGTGGCCGCGTTGGCTGGGGCCGTGGATGTTTTCCCGTAGGGGTTTTACCACATGAAAAAATCGGTGTGTTGATCTTTGATCTAGTTATTTGAGTGGTTATTGAAGGTGTTCGTCCTATGTTGGAATACCTGCATTTTCAAACATGGTATCAGAGCCTGTTTGAGGATCCACTCATTTAGTAGATTGAGATCATGAAGACGAGTTGTCTCATCTCCATTTTCTATCTCTTCCATACATTTATGGGTTGAGAGGACTATTCCATTTCATCCCCATCACTTGTTTCATTCAAGAACACTTTTCGTTTCACTCGAAAAGGTTTATGTTTGCCCAAGATACAACCATTATAGTCAGATCCAAAGGTATAAAGTTTGAATACACATTTTTTAAATTTTTTGCAGAGAAGGCTTTTGGGTTTTATTTCGATTTTGTATTTTTTTATTTCTGGGTTTCTACTCTTTTGGATCTGTGTATTCTCTTTTCCTCGTTCCTTGTGCGATCTCTACAAATGAGAAATAGATAGGAAAAGGTGCATCTTCCGGGTAAGCTAACCGAGATCTAACCCTTGTTGTCATCGAGAAGTGAAATTTTTTTCTTGTGTGAAAAGATTTTTTTTTTTAGCATGCTCTCCAAGGCCGTATTCAACAACAACACAACCACCACCAACAAAAACAACAACAATCCTCCTTTTGAACATTACAATATGTTTTTCTAGACCATTTGGTTAAAAGTTGTCGTATTAAGTAAGAGGTCTTGAGTTCAAGTCTCTCTTTTGTTACCTTTTTTGAAAACGTTATGCAAAAATTGTAAATTGTATTTCACTTCAAGTATAAAAGTGAATCACTATAAGTAGCTTTAGTATTTTATTTTAGAGTTATTTTGCATGCAACCTTTTTGTTATAAGGTAACTTCATTGTAAAAGTGATCCCCGCTTCTCTTTATAAAAGTGGGTCACTTTATAAAGCAACTTACACTATCACGTGGTCATTTGGTTACCGTTTATGCCTTTTTTTAAAAGGGCATAACTCTCACATCGGAAGTCCATTTTCAGTGCCGTTTTTTTTAAAACCACATAACTTTTCAAGATCTTTCCATCCAGATCATCAATTTCAATTTTTAAATCAACATTATCTGCATATTTAATATGGCTTCTACAAGTACTTTCTTTCTTACTAGCAACAACTACATCCAATGGAAATCTCATATGGAAGTTTATTAAGAAGTAAAGGCTTGTACCGGATTACCTTGGGAAAGGAAAAAGCACCCACTGATGCTGATAAGAAATCCAATTGGGATAATAGGAATGACAAAGCATGTGGACTAATCAAAATTTCCATCTCTCTTGATTTAAGGTACACATTCAAGACATTAATGTCCCCGGAGAAGCTTGGGAAAAGATTGAATCTTTGTTTGGTAAACTCAATATTATTCGAGCATAACAGTTAGAAAATCAAATACTGACCTTGATTCCAAGTGATTTTTCTTTCCTTGGAGACTATCTATCTAGGTTTAAAACACTCAAAATTTTATGTGAAGAATGTAAGTTAAAGATGGAGGAAGAGCGTTGCATATATATTATTCTTTCTAAGCTAGGTAGTGCATACTCTGTGTTTGTATGTACCTTTTATTCCATGAGAGAGGCTCTAGGGGAAGAAGCTTATGAAAAACCCACTCTTGAGTCCTTTTGTGCTTCTTTGATTCGAGAGGAATATAAGCTTGTACAATTTGTAGTGATCAACACTGCAGGTCCCTCCAACAAAGCCTTATTTGTCCAATAGAAAGATAAACCCAAGTATCCCAAGAAGCAACATCCTTGCTACAACAACAAACAACATAAGGGTCTCAAACTTGCTCAGACAACTTTACCTCCTACTGATGACAAAGGAGAAAAATATAAAGTAAGAATACTAACAGACATTGCAACTTTTGTGATAAATATGGCCATGATGAGTCCAAATGTTTCAAGAAGATGGCAGCTTTAGAAGCAACGATGAAGAAGCACAACATCAATATTGATTCTACTTCTTCTTCTCACGGACATGCACTTTCTGCTTTTGGTTTCTCCTTCAATGAAAATTCTACTTCTACTACTTCTTCTTATCATGAGTGGCTTATTGATTTAGGAGCATCTTATCATATGGCTAAGGATAAAGCCATATTTTCTGCTCTAAATGAATGTAACACCAAGAAAATATTTGTTGGTGATGATAGATCTCTTAGTGTTATAGGATCTGGAACAGTTCAAGTAGATAATGGTCATTTCAATGATGTATTATGCGTTCCAAGTCTTTCTTGTAACCTTCTATCAGTATATCAAATCACTCATTCTGGTGAGGGTAAAACCATCGAGTTTTCACCTCACCAAGTTATATCAAGGATCTAAAAGTTCCTAAGCATGTTCTTGCAACTGGAATTGCTGATGATATTACCAGGTTGTACAAGTTTGACAACTTTGGGTCATCATCTTTTTCATCATTTTTTGTTGCTCATAGCGATGTCTTGAGAAAACTTTGGCATGAGCGGTTTGGTCATCTAAACTATCGCTCATTGTAGAAACTATGTAATCAAGAGATGGTGACTGGTCTTCCTCTTATTTCATGCAGAGATTGTGTTTGTGTCGGTTGTGTTCTCGAAAAACATCATCGGGACAATTTTGACAAACGTGCCTCTTAGCACACCTCAGGTCCTTTGCAGCTTGTTCACAGTGATTTGTGTGGTCCACTTTCTTCTCCTTCTTTTTCTAGATGAAAGTGTTTCTTAACTTTCATTGATGACTTTTCTAGACCTACTTGGGTTTACTTCTTAAAACTCAAGAGTGAAGTTTTTGACAAGTTTTTGGCCTACAAGGCCCTTGTCGATAAGAAAGTTGGACATCAAATACAAAGGTTAAGAACAAATAATGGAGGCGAATATGTGAACAATAATTTTACAAGCTACTTCACTACACAGGGAATCCAAATGCAACACATTGTTGCATATACACCACAACAAAATGGTGTTGCTGAGAGAAAGAACTGCACATTAAAAGAAATGGCTAATTGTATGATCCAATCTAAGGGATTAAGTCTAAAGTATTGGGAAAAAGCCATCAACTGTGCAAATTACATAGTAAATCACA
>JASDQU010271845.1:0-15268 GCA_032191745.1 Picea mariana
CACTCTGGGGTACTACACAAATTGTCTGCTGAATTTGAAGATATTTTCCTATTCAAGCAAGAGTGTTATGTTGATAGAGCCTTTCTAGAGGACTTGCAAGTCTTGTTTCAGTGTAAGTGTTCTAGTTTTGAAGTTCCAGATATCAGGGTTTGTAAGGCAGCAACACACATGCTTGTAGCAGAGGTCTGTCTGTTGCTATCAATAAGAAGTGGATGTAACATTCCCAGATCTTCAATGATCAAATGGAGAGTGCACTTGGAGATAATGTTACAAGTGTTGGGCTCAAAATAAACTTGATTTGTGTTTGTTGGGGTGCTAGTCACATGATTTTGTTGGGAATTTGTTGAGGCCAAATGAGGATAGTACCTTTAACATGAACAAGTGGGTGTGGCATCAAATGTTTGAAGAGCAACAAACCAACAATGGATTCAATCTTTATAAAGGAATTTCATCATAAACATGAAGGTCTTATAGTTGTGCACTTGGGATACATGGTACACCATAAGACAAGAAAATCTAGTGATTCACATTGGCTGATCTAAATCATAAAGGGAGGGCTAACTTGTCTAAGCATACATTAGAGATGACTTGTCTGAACAAATACTAGGGTTGTCCTATGTCTAACAAAGCCTAGGGCTGAATCATCTCGATTTTGCAAGTGACAAGTATTTACTATTTATACACCTGTTTGGGGTGCCTTGTTGAGGTTTATTCTGTGGTTAGTTCAAAACGAAAGTGCATTAATTGCATGATTTTGGTTCTATCCTATGTTTCTTGGTGGAGAAGACAATGACTGAGTTAGCCCCTATTGGTGCATGCTTTTGATGACATTTTTTCTCATGTGCTATGTTGATTTGAGGACTGTTTGAGAGCCTCTTCATGCATGATTTTCATATTTGTTCATGTTTTGTAGTTGAGTGACAGTGGGAGGTCTAATTTTTATATTTCACTAGCAGGAGACCAAATCGTTGTAAGTAAATTTTAGGCTTATTCTGTGTAGACATCATTTTTATCCTTGTTCCAACATTCCATATGAGCCACAACCATCATTAAATGAGCTATTTATATGTGTATATTAGATATAAACATGAAATACCACAGGGTTATTGCAATTTTATGTCATCATGCTTTACTGGACTAAAGACTACTAATCTTCTTTCAGACTTAGTTTACAACAACAAGTTGATTGTTCAGGGGCAAGGTTAGAGTGTGGCTAAAACTTCTTGAAATTTTTCAAGGCATGGATCAAATGTTTCAAGAAAGTGATTTGGCATATCCCCTTGACATGGTCAAAGGGTCAGTATTTTATGCCTTTTGCACAACAAATTTATAATTTGAGGTAGCAGGTTAGCATTCTTTGAGGAGCAACCACAAGGGTATTTCTCTCTTTGCTCTGGGTACTATTGTTGAAGGACATGAATGTAATAATAATATAACTTAATAAAGAGGGAAAGCCAACATGCGCTAGCTTTCCCCCACGGTGGAATGATGTTGTTTGAGATGCACTTGTGCTTGTACAAGAGTGAAAGCTAGCATGTGCTAGCTTTCCCCCGTAGTGGGATGATGTTGTCCGAGATGAGCTCGTGCTTCTGCAAGAGAGAAAGATAGCACGCGCTAGCTTTCCCCCACGGTTGGATGATGTTGTTCGAGATGAGCTTCTGATTGTGCAAGAGGGAAAGCTAGCACGCGCTAGCTTTCCCCCATGGTGGGATGATGTTGTCCGAGATGAGCTCGTGCTTGTGCAAGAGGGAAAGCTAGCATGAGCCAACGTTACCCCACAGTGGGATGATGTTGTTCAAGATGAGCTCATGCTTGTGCAAGAGGGAAAGCTAGCACATGCTAGATTTCACCCACACTGGTATGATGTTGTTCGAGATGAGCTCGTGCTTGTGCAAGAGGGAAAGCTAGTATGCCCACGGTGGGATGATGTTGTCTGAGATGAGCTCGTTCTTGTGCAAGAGGGAAAGATAGCACACGCTAGCTTTCCCCCATAATGGGATGATGTTGCCCGAGATGCACTCGTGCTTGTGCAAGAGGGAAAACTAGCATGCTTTCCCCCATGGTGCAATGATGTTGTCTGAGATGAGATTGTGCTTGTGCAAGAGGGGAAAGCTAGAACACGCTAGCTTTTCCCATTGTGGGATGATGTTGTCTTAGATGTGCTTGTGCTTGTCCAAGAGGGAAAGCTAGCATGAGCTTGTCCAAGAGGGAAAGCTAGCACGTGCTAGCTTTCCCTAATGATGTGATGATGTTGTTGGAGATGAGCTCGTGCTTGTGCAAGAGGGAAAGCTAACATGTGCTAGCTTTCCCCTATGGTGGGATGATGTTGTTAGAGATGAGATCGTGCTTGTGCAAGAGGGAAAGCTAACACATGCTAGATTTCCCCCACAATGGAATGATGTTGTTCGAGATTAGCTCGTGCTTGTGCAAGAGGTAGCTTTACCCCATGGTGGGATGATGTTGTTCGAGATAAGCTCATGCTTGCGTAAGAGGGAAAGCTAGAACGCACTAGCTTTCCCCCAGGGTGGGATGATGTTGTCTAAGATGAGCTCATGCTTTTGCAAGAGGGACAACTAGCATGAGCTAGCTTTCCCCCATGGTGGGATGTTGTCGAAGACGAGCTCGTGTTTTTGCAAGAGGGAAAGCTAGCACGCGCTAGCTTTCCCCCATGGTGGGATGATGTTGTCCGAGATAAGCTCGTACTTGTGCAAAAGGGAAAACTAGCACACACTAGATTTTTCCCATGATGGGATGATGTTGTCCAAGATGAGCTCATGCTTGTGCAAGAAGGAAAGCTAGCACAAGCTCGCTTTCCCCCATGGTGGGATGATGTTTTCCAAGATGAGCTTGTGCTTGTGCAAGAGGGAAGGCTAGCACGAGCCAACTTTACCCCACAGTGGGATGATGTTGTTCAAGATGAGCTTGTGCTTGTGCAAGAGGGAAAGCTAGCACACGCTAGCTTTCACCCACATTGGTATGATGTTGTTCAAGATGAGCTTGTGCTTGTGCAAGAGGGAAAGCTAGTATGTCCATAGTGGGATGATGTTGTCCGACATGAGCTTGTGCTTGTGCAAGAGGGAAAGCTAGCACGCGCTAGCTTTCCCCCACAATGGGATGATGTTTCCCGAGATGCACTCGTGCTTGTGCAAGAGGGAAAACTAGCATGCTTTCCCCCACGGTGTGGTGATGTTGTCTGAGATGATCTTGTGCTTGTGCAAGAGGGGAAAGCTAGCACATGCTAGATTTTCCCATCGTGGGATAATGTTGTCTTAGATGAGCTTGTGCTTGTCCAAGAGGGAAATCTAGCATGCATTTGTCCAAGAGGGAAAGCTAGCACATGCTAGCTTTCCCCAATGATGTGATGATGTTGTCCGAGATGAGCTCGTGCTTGTGCAAGAGGGAAAGCTAACACGCGCTAGCTTTCCCCTATGGTGGGATGATGTTGTCATAGATGAGCTCATTCTTGTGCAAGAGGGAAAGCTAGCACGTGCTAGGTTTCCCTCATGATGGAATGATGTTGTCCAAGATTAGCTCATGCTTTTGCAAGAGGTAGCTTTAGCCCACGGTGGGATGATGTTGTTCGAGATGAGCTCGTTCTTGTGTAAGAGGGAAGGCTAACATGCACTAGCTTTCCCCCAGGGTGGGATGATGTTGTCTGAGATGAGCTCATGCTTTTGCAAGAGGGACAACTAGCACAAGCTAGCTTTCCCCCACGGTGGGATGATGTCGGAGATGAGCTCGTGTTTGTGCAAGAGGGAAAGCTAGCACGCACTAGCTTTCCCCCACGGTGGGATGATGTTGTCAGAGATGAGCACATGCTTGTGCAAAAGGGAAAACTAGCACGTGCTAGCTTTTCCCCATGATGGGATGATGTTGTTCAAGATGAGCTCATGCTTGTGCAAGAGGGAAAGCTAGCACACACTCACTTTCCTCCACGGTGGGATGATGGTGTCCGAGATGAGCTCGTGTTTGTGCAAGAGAGAAAGCTAGCATGCGCTAGCTTTCACCCACAGTGGGATGATGTTGTTCAAGATGAATTCATGCTTGTGCAAGAGGGAAAGGTAGCACGCGGTAGCTTTCCCCCACGATGGGATGATGATGCCCGAGATGAGCTCCTGCTCGTGCAAGAGGGAAAACCAGCATGCACTAGCTTTCCTCCACGGTGGGATGATGCTTTCTGAGATGAGATCGTGCTTGTGCAAGAGGTAAAACTAGCATGCATTAGCTTTCACCCATGGTGGGATGATGTTGTCCAAGATGAGCTCATGCTTGTGTAAGAGGGAAAGCTAGCACACACTAGATTTCCCCCACGGTAGGATGATGCTATCTGATATGAGCTCATGCTTGTGCTTGTGCAAGAGGGAAATCTAGCATGCACTAGATTTCCCCTACGGTGGGATGATGTTTTCCGAGATGAGCTCATCCTTGTGTAAGAGGGAAAGCTAGCACGTGTTAGCTTTCCCCAACGGTGGGATGATGTTTTTCGAGATGAGCTTGTGCAAAAGGGGAAACTAGCATGAGCTAGCTTTCCCACACAGTGGGATGATGTTGTCCAGTGGGATGATGTCCAAGATGAAATCGTGCTTGTGCAAGAGGGAAAGCTAGCACGCGCTATCTTTCCCCCACAGTGGGATGATGTTGTCCGAGATGAGCTCATGCTTGTGCAAGAGGGAAAGAACACACACTAGCTTTCCCCCATGATGGGATGATGTTGTTCGATATTCACTTGTGCTTGTGCCAGTGGGAAAGATAGCCTGCCCATAGTGGGATGATGTTGTCTGAGATGAGCTCATGTTTGTGCAAGAGGGAAAGCTAGCACGGTCTACCTTTCCCCCATGGTGGGATGATGTTGTTTGAGATGAACTCATGCTTGTTCAAAAGGGAAAACTAGCACGTGCTATCTTTTCTCCATGATGGGATGATGTTGTCCGAGATGAGCTCGTGCTTGTGCAAGAGGGAAATCTAGCACACACTCTCTTTCCCCCATGGTGGGATGATGTTGTCCAAGATGAGCTCGTGCTTGTGCAAGAGGGAAAGCTAGCATGAGCCAACTTTCCCCCACGGTGGGATGATGTTGTTGAAGATGAGATTGTGCTTATGCAAGAGGGAAAGCTAGCACACACTAGCTTTCACCCATGCTGGTATGATGTTGTTCGAGATGAGTTTGTGCTTTTGCAAGAGGGAAAGATAGTATGCCCATGATGGGATGATGTCTGAGATGAGCTCGTGCTTGTGCAAGAGGGAAAGCTAGCACACGCTAGATTTCCCCCATAGTGGGATGATGTTTCCCGAGATGCACTCGTGCTTGTGCAATAGGGAAAACTAGCATGCTTTCCCCCACGGTGCGATGATGTTGTCTGAGATGAGCTTGTGTTAGTGAAAGAGGGGAAAGCTAGCACATGCTAGCTTTTCCCATTGTGGGATGATGTTGTCTTAAATGAGCTTGTGTTTGTCCAAGAGGGAAAGCTATCTTTTCCCAATAATGCGATGATGATGTCCGGGATGAGCTCGTGCTTGTGCAAGAGGGAAAGCTAACATGCGTTAGCTTTCCCCTATGGTGGGATGATGTTGTCAGAGATGAGCTCGTGCTTGTGCAAGAGGGAAAGCTAGCACGTGCTAGGTTTCCCCCATGATGGAATGATGTTGTTCGATATTAGCTCGTGCTTGCGCAAGAGGTAGCTTTACCCCATGGTGGGATGATGTTGTTCGAGATGAGCTTGTGCTTGTGTAAGAGTGAAAGCTAGCAAGCACTAGCTTTCCCCCAGGGTAGGATGATGTTTTCTAAAATGAGCTCATGCTTTTGCAAGAGGGACAACTAGCATGAGCTAGCTTTCCCCCACGATGGGATGTTGTCAGAGACGAGCTCATGTTTGTGCAAGAGGAAAAGCTAGCATGCACTAGCTTTCCCCCACGGTGGGATGATGTTGTCCGAGATGAGCTAGTGCTTATGCAAAAGGGAAAACTAACACATGCTAGCTTTTCCCCATGATGGGATGATGTTGTCCGAGATGATCTCATGCTTGTTCAAGAGGGAAAGCTAGCACATGCTTGCTTTCCTCCATGGTGGGATGATGGTGTCTGAGATGAGGTCGTGTTTGTGCAAGAGAGAAAGCTAGCATGCACTAACTTTCACCCACAGTGGGATGATGTTGTTCGAGATGAGTTCGTGCTTCTGCAAGAGGGAAAGGTAGCACGCACTAGCTTTCCCCCATGGTGGGATGATGATGTCTGAGATGATCTCCTGCTTGTGCAAGAGGGAAAGCTAGCATGCGCTAGCTTTCCTCCATGGAGGGATGATGCCTATGAGATGAGCTTGTGCTTGTTCAAGAGGTAAAGCTAGCACAGGCTATCTTTTACCCATGGTGGGATGATGTTGTCCGAGATGAGATCATGCTTGTGTAAGAGGGAAATCTAGCATGCAATATCTTTCCCCCACGGTAGGATGATGCTATCCGAGATGAGCTCGTGCTTGTGCTTGTGCAAGAGGGAAAGCTAGCACGCACTAGCTTTCCCCCACGGTGGGATGATGTTGTCCGAGATGAGCTCATCCTTGTGCAAGAGGGAAAGATAGCACATGCTATCTTTCCCCAACGGTGGGATGATGTTGTCTGAGATGAGCTTGTGAAAGAGGGAAAGCTAGCATGAGCTACCTTTCCCACACAATGGGCTGATGTTGTCCAAGATGAGATCGTGCTTGTGCAAGAGGGAAAGCTAGCACATGCTAGCTTTCCCCCACGGTGGGATGATGTTGTCTGAGATGAGCTCATGCTTGTGCAAGAGGGAAAGAACACACACTAGCTTTCCCTCACAGTGGGATGATGTTGTCCAAGATGAGCTTGTGCTTATGCAAGAGGTAAAGTTAGCACACAGTAGCTTTTCCCCATGGTGGGATGTTTTTGTCCGAGATGAGCTCGTGCTTATGCAAGAGGGAAATCTAGCACGTTCTAGATTTCCCCCACAGTGGAATGATGTTGTCTAAGATGAGCTCATGCATGTGCAAGAGGGAAAACTAACAAGTGTTAGCTTTCCCCCATGGTGGGATGACGTTGTCTGAGATGAGCTCGTGCTTGGGCATTAGGAAAAGCTAGCACAAGCTAGCTTTAGCTCACAGTGGGATGATGTTGTCTGAGATGAGCTCGTGCTTGTGCAAGAGGGAAAGCTAGTATGCAATACCTTTCCCCCATGGTGGGATGATGTTTTCTAAGATGAGCTTGTGCTTGTGCAAGAGGAAAAACTAGCATGCGCTACCTTTCCCCCATCGACAGATGATGTTGTCCGAGATGAGCTCATGCTTGTGTAAGAGGGAAAGCAAGGACATGATATCTTTCACCCACATTGGGATGATGTTGTCCGAGATGAGCTCGTGCTTATGCAAGAGGAAAAGGTAGCATTCCCAGGGTGGGATGATGTTGTCCGAGATGACCTCGTGCTTGTGGAAGAGGGAAAGCTAGCACAAGCTAGCTTTCCCCTATGATGGGATGATGTTGTCCGAGATGAACTCGTGCTTGTGCAAGAGGGAAAGCTAGCAAGTGATAGCTTTCCCCCATAGTGGGATGATGTTGTCCTAGATGAACTTATGCTTGTACAAGATGGAAAGAGAGCATGCACTAGCTTTTTCCTAGGGTGGGATTATGTTGTCCGAGATGAGCTCGAGCTTGTACAAAATGAAAAGCTAGCACATGCTACCTTTCCCCCACGATGGGATGATGTTATCTGAGATGAGTTCATACTTGTGCAAGAGGGAAAGCTAATACGGGAAAGCTAGCTCTCCCCCATGGTGGGATGCTATTGTCCGAGATGAGCTCGTGCTTGTGCAAGAGAGAAATCTAGCACGCATGAACTTTCCCCAACAATGCAATGATGTTGTTTGAGATGATCTCGTGCTTGTGCAAGAGGAAAAACTAGCACACTTTTTCTTACCCCCACGATGGGATGATGTTGTCCCAGATGAGCTTGTGCTTTTGCAAGAGGCATGTGCTAGCTTTCCCCCATTGTAGGATGATGTAGTTCGAGACTTGCTCGTGCTTGTACAAGAGGAAAAGCTAGCACATTAGCTTTCCCCCATAATGGGATGTGGTTGTCCGTGATGAGCTTGTGCTTGTGCAAAAGGGAAAGCTAGGATGCGCTATATTTCCTGTATGGTGGGATGATGTTTGAGATGAGCTCGTGCTTGTGCAAGAGGGAAAGCTAGCACATGATAGCTTTCGCCCACGGTGGGATGATGTTATCTGAGATGATCTCATTCTTCTGCAAGAGGGAAAGCCAACATGCACTACCTTTCCCCCACGATGGGATGATCTTGTTCGATATGAGCTCATGCTTGTGCAAGAGGGAAAGCTAGCATGCACTATCTTTCCCCCATGATGGGATGATGTTGTTCAAGATGATCTCATGCTTGTGCAAGAGGGAAAGGTAGAACATGCTAGCTTTCCCCCACGGTGGGATGATGTTGTCTGAGATGAGTTGCTCCTTGTGCAAGAGGGAAAGGTAGCACGAGCTAGCTTTCCCCCACAATGGGATGATGTTGTTCAGGATGAACTCATGCTTGTGCGAGAAGCAAATGCTAGGTTTCCCCCATGGTGGGAAAATGTTGTCCAAGATGATCTCATGCTTGTGAAAAAGGTAAGGCTAGCATGTGCTAGATCTTCCCCACGGTGGGATGATGTTGTCTGAGATGAGATCGTGCTTGTGCAAGAGGGAAAACTAGGACAAGGTAGCTTTCCGCCACGGTGGGATGACATTGTTTGAAATGAGATCATTCTTGTTCAAGAAGGAAACTTAGCACGCACTAGCTTTCCCCCACGGTTGGATGATGTTTTCCGAGATGAAATCGTGCTTGTGTAAGAGGGAGAACTAGCATGCGCAAGCATTCCCCCATAGTGGGATGTTGTTCGAGATGAGATCGTGCTTGTGCAAGAGAGAAAGATAACACTCTCTATTTTTTCCCCATGGTGCAATGATGTTTGATATGAGCTTGTGTTTGTGCAAGAGGGAAAGCTAACACGCTCTAGCTTTGCCCCATGGTGAGATAATTTCTAAGATGAGCTTGCGCTTGTGCAAGATGGAAAGCTTGCACACGCTATCTTTCTCCCACAGTGGGATGATGTTGTCTTAGATGAGCTTGTGCTTGTGTAAGAGGGAAAGCTAGCATGTGCTAGCTTTTCCAAACGATGGGATGATGTTGTTCGAGATGAGCTTGTGCTTGTGCAAGAGGCAAAGCTAGCACACGCTAGTTTTCCCCCATGATGGGATGATGTTTTCCGAGATGAGCTCATGCTTGTGTAAGAGGGAAAGCTAGTATGAGCTAGCTTTCACCCACTATGGGATGATGTTGTTTGAGATGAAATCATGCTTGTGAAAGAGGGAAAGCTAGCACAAGATAGCTTTCCCCATGGTGGGATGATGTTGTCCGAGATGAGGTTGTGCTTGTTCAATAGGGAAAGCTAGCATGCGCTAGCTTTTTCCCATGGTGGGATGTTGTCCGATATGAGGTCGTTCTTGTGCAAGAGGGAAAACTGGCATGAGCTAGCTTTTCCCCAAGGTGGGATGATGTTGTTTGAGACAAGGTCATGCTTCTGCAAGAGGGAAAGCTAGCAGCTTTCCGCCACAGTGCGATGATGTTGTTTGAGATGAACTTGTGCTTGTGCAAGAGGGAAATCTAGCATAGAAGCATGAGCACATCTCAGACAACATCATCCCTCTATGAGGGAAAGTTAGCACACGCTAGCTTTCCCCCATGGTGGGATGATGTTGTTTGATATTCGCTCGTGCTTGTGCAAGTGGGAAAGCTAACCTGCCCATAGTGGGATGATGTTATCCAAGATGAGTTCGTGCTTGTGCAAGAGGGAAAGATAGCATGAGCTATCTTTCCCTCATGGTGGGATGATGTTGTCTGAGATGATCTCGTGCTTGTGTAAGAGGCAAAGCTAACACTCACTAGCTTTCCCCACGGTGGGATGATGTTGTCGGAGATGAGCTCGTGCTTGTGTAAGAGGCAAAGCTAACACTCACTAGCTTTCCCCACAGTGGGATGATGTTGTCAGAGATGAGCTCGTGCTTGTGCAAGAGGGAAATCTAACACGTGCTAGCTTTCCCCCATGGTGGGATTATGTTGCCGGAGATGAGCTCGTGCTTGTGCAAGAGGGAAAGATAACATGAGCTAGCTTTCCCCCACGGTGGGATGATGTTGTTTGTGATGAGCTTGTGCTTGTTCAAGATGGAAAGCTAGCACATGCTATATTTCCCCCATGGTGGGATGATGTTATCCATGATGAGCTCGTGCTTGATCAAGACAGAAAGATAGCACGAGCTAGCTTTTCCCCACAGTGGGATGATTTTGTTTGAGATGAGATCGTGCTTGTGTAAGAGGGAAAGCTAACACGTGCTAGCTTTCACCCATGGTGGGATGATATTGTCCAAGAAGAGATCGTGTTTGTGCAAGAGGGAAAGCTAACACGCGCTAGTTTTCCCCCATGGTGGGATGATGTCATCGAAGATCAGCTTATGCTTGTATAAGAGGGAAAGTTAGCAAACGCTAGATTTCCCCCATGGTGGGATGATGTTTTTCGAGATGAGCTCGTGCTTGTGCAAGTGGGAAATGAGCTAGCTTTCCCCTACAGTGAGATGATTTCTGAGATGATCTCGTGCTTGTGCAAGAGGGAAAGCTAGCACACACTAGCTTTCTCCCATGGTGGGATGATGTTGTATGAGATGAGCTCATGCTTATGCAAGAGGGAAAACTAGCACGTGATAACTTCCCTCGATGGTGGGATGATGTTGTCCGAGATGAGTTTGTGCTTGTGCAAGAGGGAAAGCTAGCACGTGCTAGCTTTCCCCCATGGTGGGATGATGTTGTTCATGATGAGCTTGTGCTTATTCAAGAGGTAGCTTTCCCCCACGATGGGATGATGTTGTTCGAGATGAGCTCATGCTTGGGTAAGAGGAAAAGATAACACACTCTAGCTTTCTCCCATGGTGGGATGATGATGTCTGAGATAAGCTCATGGTTGTGCAAGAAGGAAAGATAACACATTCTAGCTTTCCCCCATGATGGGTTGATGTTGTCCGAGATGAGTTTGTGTTTGTGCAAGAAGGAAAGCTAGGATGCGCTAGCTTTCCCCCACGATGGGATGATGTTGTCCGACATATGCTCGTGCTTGTGCAACAGGGAAAGCTAGCACACTCTAGCTTTCCCCCACAGTGGGATGATGTTGTTCATGATGATCTTGTGCTTGTGAAAGAGGGAAAGCTAGCATGAGCTAGCTTTCTTCCATGATGGGATGATGTTGTCCGTGATGAGCTCATGCATGTGCAAGAGGTAGATTTCCCCGATGATGTTGTCCGAGATGAGCTCGTGCTTGTGTAAGAGGAAACGCTAGCACATGGTAGATTTTCGCCCATGGTGGGATGATGATTTCTGAGATGAGCTCGTGCTTATGCAAGAGGGAAAACTAGTGCATACTGGCTTTCCCCCACGATCAAATGATGTTGTCCGAGATGAGCTCATGCTTGTGCAAGAGGGAAATCTAGCAAGTGCTAGCTTTCCCCCATGGTGAGATGATGTTGTTCGAGATGAGCTTGTGCTTGTGCAAGAGGAAAAGCTAGCATGAGCTTTCTTTCCCACACAATTTGCGCAAGAGGAAAATCTAGCACGAGCTTGCTTTCCCCCATGATGGGATGATGTTGTCCTAAATGAGCTCGTGCTCGTGCAAGATAGAAAACTAGCACACACTAGATTTCCCGCACATTGGGATGATGTTATCTCAGATGAGCTCATGCTTATGCAAGAGGGAAAGCTAGCACACACTAGCTTTCCCTAATGGTGGGATGATGTTGTCCGAGATGAGCTCGTGGTTGTGCAAGAGGGAAATCTAGCACGAGCTATCTTTCCCCTATGGTGGGATGATGTTGTCGAAAATGAGCTCGTGCTTGTGCAAGAGGGATAGCTAGCACGAGCTAGCTTTCCCCCAGGGTGGGATGATGTTTTCCGAGATGAGCTCATTCTTGTGCAAGAGGGAAAGCTAGCACGTGCTAGCTTTTCCCCACGGTGGGATGATGTTGTTCGAGAGGAGCTCATGCTTTTGTAAGAGGGAAAGCTAGCATGCACTAGCTTTGCACCATAATGGGATGATGTTGTTTGAGATGAGCTCGTGCTTGTGCAAGAGGGAAAACTAGCACATGCTAGATTTCACCCACAGTGGGATGATGTTGTTCGAGATGAGATCGTGTTTATGCTAGAGTGAAAGCTAGCATACACTAGCTTCCCCCATGGTCGGGTGATGTTCTCGGAGATGATCTTATGCTTGTGCAAGAGGGAAAGCTAGTAGGAGCTAGTTGTCCCCCATGGTGGAATGATGTTTTCCAAGATGAGATTGTTCTTGTGCAAGAGAGAAAGATAGCATGGGATAGCTTACCCCTACGGTGGGATGATTTCTGAGATGAGCTTGTTCTTGTGCAAGAGGGAAATCTAGCACACACTAGATTTCTCCCATAGTGGGATTATGTTTTACAAGATGAGCTCATGCTTGTGCAAGAGGAAAAGTTAGCACGCGCTAGCTTCCCTCGATGGTGGGATGATGTTGTCTAAGACGAGCTTGTGCTTGTGCAAGAGGGAAAGCTAGTACGTGCTAGCTTTCCGCCATAGTGGGATGATGTTGTCCGTGATGAGCTCGTACTTGTGCAAGAGGTAGCTTTCCCCCATGGTGGGATGATGTTGTTCGAGATGAGATCATGTTTGTGTAAGAGGAAAAGCTAGCATGTGCTAGCTTTCCCCCACGGTGGGATGATGATATCTGAGATAAGCTCGTGCTTGTGTAAGAGGAAAGACCAGCACACACTAGCTTTCCCCCACGATGGGTTGATGTTGTCTAAGATGAGCTCGTGCTTGTGCAAGAGGGAAAGCTAGCATGTGCTAGATTTTTCCCACGGTTGGATGATGTTGTCCGAGATGTGCTCATGCTTGTGCAAGAGCGAAGATTAGCATGCGATAGTTTTCCCCTATGGTTGGATGATGTTGTTCAAGATGTGGTCTTTCTTGTATAAGAGGAAAAGCTAGCACATGCTAGGTTTCCCCATGGGCAGGATGATGTTGTTCGTGATGTGCTCCTGCTTGTGCAAGATGGAAAGCTAGAGTGCATTAGCTTTCCCTCTTGGTGGGATGATGTTGTTCGAGATGCACCCCTGCTTGTGAAAGAGGGTAAGCTAGAATGCGCTAGCTTTCCCCCACAATGAGATGTTGTTGTTAAGAGGGAAAACTAGCATGCACTAGTTTACCCCCACTATGGGATGATGTTCAAGATGTGCTCCTACTTGTGCAAGAGGGAATTCTAGCATGCACTATCTTTTTGTCATGGTGGGATGATGTTGTTCGAGATGCACGTGTGTTTGTGCAAGAGGGAAAGTGATGTTGTTCAAGATGTGCTTGTGCTTGTGTAAGAGGGAAAGCCAACACACACTAGCTTTCCCCCACGGTGGAATGATGTTGTTTGAGATGCACTTGTGCTTGTGCAAGAGGAAAATCTAGCATGTGTTAGCTTTCCCCCATAGTGGAATCATGTTGCTCGAGATGTGATTGTTCTTGTGCAAGAGGGAAAGCTAGCACACTAGCTTTCCCCCACAATGGGATGATGTTGTTTGAGATGCACTTGTTCTTGTGCAAGAGGGAAAGATAGCATGCACTATCTTTTCTTGATAGTGGAACGATTTTTTTTGAGATGCACTTGTGCTTATGCAAGAGGGAAGGATATTTAGCATGTGCAAGCTTTCCTCCATGCTAGAATGATGTTGTTTAAGATGTACTTGCATTTGTGCAAGAGGGAAAGCTACCATGCACTAGATTTTCCCCACGATGGAACGATGTTGGTCAATATGCGCTTGTGCTTCTGTAATATGGAATGCTAGCATGCACTAGTTTTACCCCATGGAGGAATGATCTTGTTCAAGATGCGCTTGTGTTTGTGCAAGAGAGAAAGTTAGCATGCACTAGCTTTCCCTCACAGTTGAATGATGTTGTTTGAGATGCATTTGTGCTTGTGCATGGTGGGATGATGTTTGAGATGCACTTGTTCTTTTGCAAGAGGGAAATATAACACATACTAGCTTTCCCCCCATGGTGGAATGATGTTGTTCGAGATGCACTTGCACTTGTGCTTGTGTAAGAGGGAAAACTAACTTTCCCTCATAATGGAATGATGTTGTTCAAAAAGTGTTTGTGCCTTTGCAAGAAAGAAAACTAGCATGCATTAGCTTTCCACCATAGTGGAATGATGTTGTTAGAAATTCACTTGTACTTGTGCAAGAAGGAAAGCTAGCACACGCTAGTTCCCCCCCACAGTAGAATGACATTGTTTGAAATGCGCTTGTGCTTGTGTGCTAGTTTTCCCCCACAATAGAATGATGTTGTTTGAAATTCGTTTTTTCTTGTGCAAGAAGGAAAACTAGTATGGGATAGGTTTCCCTACAGTGGAATGATGTTGTTCGAAATGTGATTTTTCTTGTGTACGAAGAAAAACTAGCATGTGCTAGCTTTCCTCTACAATGGAATGATGTTATTCGAAATGCGCATGTGCTTGTGCAAGAAGGAAAACTACCACAAGCTATCATTCCTTTCTAATGGAATGATGTTTGAAATGCGCTTGTGCTTGTGCAAAAGGGAAAGCTACCATGCACTATCTTTCCTCCATAGTGGAATGATGTTGTTCAAAATGCCCATGTGCTTGTGCAGGAAGGAAAACTACCATGCACTATATTTCCTATATAGTGGAATGATGTTTTTCGAAATGCACTTGTGCTTGTGTAAGAAACAAAGCTAGAACGCACTAGTTTTCCCCCATAGTGGAATGATATTGTTTGAGATGTGCTTGTGCTTGTGCAAGAAGGAAACCTATATACCCTAGTATGAATCGAAAAGGTTGGATTGGATTGCAGTGTTTTTTGCAAGTTAATATCTAACATTTAAATACTATCCAAGTCTTGGCATGATGAAAACACATTTGTGGTAATTTCGAGTTTTGATTGATGGGATCATAAGTTTATTTGCATTGTAATCAACTATTTGGATGCATATGTACATCCATGTGAATTAGCCTATCTTTTTAATGGTGACATAATGGTTTCACAACTTGGAAGACATGGTTGATTGGCATTCCAATGCGCTACAAAAGAAATCTACCTTAACCTTACATTTGAACCATGCTACTTAAGTTTATTGTTTGGATTTGTGAATTTTATAGATGTTCAATAATAGTATTATCTTTGAAAATTATTTATT
>JASDQU010271848.1:0-13398 GCA_032191745.1 Picea mariana
GTCCCCGATTTCCCCATGGATTTTGGAAATCTGGGATGGTTGCATATACTTCAAGTTGAACTCTGACTGAGCCTTCCCTTTTTATTCTTCTAGTCACTTCTTTCTACAATCAACTTTTTAGATTCTTTATCAAAAACAACACTTTGAAAAGTGAAGGATTCTTCTTCACTAAAGGTCTCATTTCCAATGAATTCCAATAAAGAATCTTGTGGAGCCGTATTTTCCAGTTGTTCTACTACAAGAAATATTTTTTCAATATCTACTTCTAGTTCCATATCCTCCAAATAAAAGCTTTGGATGTCATTTTCTATAATATTATCTTCTACCTCTTGCACTAAATTTTTTCTCTTCTTTCTCACGAACAACTTGTGTGAACTCTAAATTTTTCGAGGGGGAGGATTCTTCTCTCCCCCTCCACTGGAAATACTGTTGACAATATTTTTAATTGGGTAGGCCACTGGAGCACTACTCCTGGATGTAGTATTCTTGGGAGTAACAACTCCAGACTGAGCACTTATTTCACTGGGACCTTTTCCCTTTTGCTTGTAAAGATCATTACTGCTAAGTAATGTTTCTAAATTTCCAGCATTATGTACATGAGTTCTTTGGATGTTACCCTCTTTTTCTTCATTCAATATAGTTTGAATGAAATAGTTACTGAACCCCACTGAAAGCATATGTACAACAAAGATTTTTTTCGGATCAAAACCTTTGATCTTTTCAGCATACTTTAAACTCACATTGTTAAAATGATTTGCAAATTCATAAATTTTATTTATATTTCTGAACATGAATTCTCCAATCTTCCATGGCAGGGGAAAAACTGTTTTTTCCTTTTTTTCATGGAAAAAATGTGTCCATAAGTTACATTTCCTTGTTACCTATGTAATAAATAGTTTATCAGATACATGATATGGGAGAAAACAAGGATTCTCTTTTGAGCAAAATATCCCTAGGATATTGTGATTCTCCATTTTTTCTATTGTCCCCTTTTTCTCTAAAAATATGGTATCTTGATCATATATCCTTGGAGTGTTTTCACCCAACAATTTTTTTTTGAAGATTGAAACAAAATTATTATAAAATTCATAGAAAAACAAAGGGGTCTGATGCCTCCATAATGCTTGATACCAAAAGGTAATTGGATCTGTTTCACAATTCACTCTCTTACTGATGGTTAAGTTTGGGAATGGACAACAATGCACAATAGAAAATATCAAATAAGAGGCCATAAATAATTTTATGTAATTTTTATAGTGTGACAAATGGGATGATATTTTGATAGAAATGAGTTTTCCCCAATAAAAAAATGGCATGTTCCTGTATTGTAAAATACGTAATATATACAATCATGCGAGAGATAGAAGCAGTGTTTTCCTGACCTTTCAACCTGGTAAATAACCATGCAATTTATTGATAGGGATTTTTTAAAGACTCAACCTAGATTCTGGTTATGTCTGTTGGGACAGATGCAAGATTCTCCAAATATTCTAGCAGGAGGTCAAGCCCATTGTTGTATTTTTTCAAGAATTCTCTACAATATTCACCTTTGAAATTAAGAGTCGGCTTTGATAGCTTTAACATCTTGCAAAAATATTGAGGTGAAAGAGAAATCGAAGAATGATCCTAGAGCTATATAATTATTTGACTTGGTACATATTTGTCCACACACCATGCAACAAGTTCCTTACAATCAAAAACCTCAGGAACACATCTAACACTAGTGATTCAAGATTTCCAAATTACATCTTTCTGTGCAGGAGGAGAGGAATAATAAAAATATGCTCTTGACCAATAGAAGTTTTGGTCTTCACGACCAAATATTCATAGTATCACCAAAACATTGTTGTCTAGTTGATGCTACCATAGGTTGATGGGTCTATTTCTTCAGCTGAATAATAATCTAAAATAAATCTTTTTGAAATGATAATGATATTTTAATCCCTTGGCAAATGAATACTTAATGAGATTTAATGAGTAATTCCTCGTGCCTTTCTCTATTAACAACGATATTTTCGGGGCCTACACAACAATTGTTAGAATTAAACAATACTTAATGCGTATAGGGAAAATAAACAAAATGACAGGGACGAACGAAGGATAATTCGAATATAAAATTTTCATGAGCCCGCCAACCCATGAACCCGTCGTTGTATAGATGATAAAAAATATACTAAGTTTAGAGGAACGGTCGGTCGGACTTCCATGCAAGAGGAATGAGATACTTTGGATCTCGACACCTGCAACAAGGTTGATGGTTGAAATGTAGATCACGAAACTTGGGGTGCAAAGTGAAGGTCACGAAAAATGGAGAGTGAGGGATTGAACCCACGAAACTAAAAAAAATAGCTAAGTGTTAAAACAGACTTATGAAATAAGAAAGTTGGTGGAAATGAAGGCCCGCCAACTCGTGAACCCGCCAACCTGCGAAACTGAAATATGAATAAGTATAGTAACCAGAAAGGGAGAAATGAAGGGATAAAAGAAAAAGGGAATAAGGGGAGGTGTAGAAGAGGGAAAAGAAATGTAGTAAAGAAGTAAGGAAAATAGAATGTGGAAGGAAAGAAATGAAGGAAAAAATGTTCTCAACAACTGCTCTACTTCAAGAATGTAGGAAGAAGTATAGAAGTAGATGAATACATATTAGGAGAGAAGAAACATGGAAAGAAAAATAATAAAGGAAAAGGAAAGACAAATCCATTTAGGAAATCTAGCAAGGGTAAAACTAGGCAACCATATGCACCTAAGGACAAAAATGGAGGTAAGCCCATTGTTTCTTAGATCTATTAAAATGATCACTATGCTAAGAATAACCCATTAGAGAAAAAATTGAATGCTGTGGAGCAAGTGGATTGACCTTCATTTGGTGTATTGATAATATTAAGTGATATTGGTATAACTTGGAGAAAATAGGTCATACAAGAGTTTACTATCTTATATATGGATTCATGTTGTACAAAGGTGTCATCCAACAAAGGCATGGTGAATAAACCAAACATGAAAGAAATAGACTTGTTGATGTAATGAGCATCCTGAGAATGTAAATAACAATGTAACTATATAATGATGCAAGGTAAGTAAATGATTTGTATGTTGTCAAAAATGCGTTGTGGATTTTGGCCAAGGTGATTACCCTTCAAACCTGCATTTGTCAAAGACAATGATAGGTTAAATGACTGAATAATAACTAAACATAAATGAGGTTGCATTTGAAAAAAAGAATTAAACATTATGTGTTTGAATAATAATTAAACATGTCACTATTTCATTGAATCCATCATTGTCTTGTCACTATTTCTCAGTCTCCCATTCGAGCTTTTAATCTCAAGTAACCACCTTGGTGAAGTTTGTGTTGCCCATGTTTTTTAGTCTTTCCTTGGTTTCTTTTCGTATTCTCCCAGACATGTAAAAAACAACCAAGGAAATACTAGAAAAACATGGGCTCCAGAAACCTTGTTGGAAATGTGTCATGGATCATGAAAGCGACTGCCCTTCAGACCTACATTTGTCAAATACAATAATAGGTTAAATGACAGAATAATAACTAAACATCAATGGGTTTTCATTTGAAAAATATAATTAAACATTATATGACTGAATAATAATTAAAGATGTATGATTCTCTAGAAATACTAAAGGGGAATACCTCATGAATGAGCTCGTCTTGGCTTCGAGAATAATTTATTCTCTACTAAACATGACCAACCCCATGAAGGTGGAAGCTCATTTGGCCCCTCCCCACCCTCAAATCACTCTCAATTCCCCATACCAAATCATGCATAACAAGTAGCAAACAAAGAATTAAAGGTAAATGAAAGAAATAAGGTACATGCATACAAAACATATAAGGTCCACGAAAAACTAGCAAAACAAAAAATTGTACAATCAATAATTTATATTAATAAAATTTGTGTTGAAAATATGTACAATCACTTTGTTTTTGTTTCTTATTTTTTTATCAAACTAATGAGTGTATCATCATCACATTCATCTCGATCCTGACCTTCAACTATTGGGTCTTGTTTTGATGCTCGAAGTTGATGGTTCATCTCAAGCATTCTACTACTTCTAGTTGCAGGACGTGGACATTAATGCACTATAGGGGGTGTATCCACTACAAAAACAAAAAGCGTTAAAAGTACATGGTTAATTATTATTCATAGCAGCGTTTCATTAATACGCATATCATTGCTATGTTTTTTACCTGGAGGAGTAATGGACACCATTGGTTGTATTTCTGTCGGTTCCTCTCCTCTTCAAGCACCCTCATCTATATGCTCTACCATTGAAACAAAAAAATATAAGTACACCATCTGAGGGAAATATTTAGAATTGTCATATTATAAATTTTATTTTAAAGACATGCATACTGTGATGGGTTTGTAAACCACTCGTATCATGGGGTTGTTTTCCACCACCGTCAAATGAAATAGTGTCGCGTTCTTACTTTAATCATATAAAGACATAATTAATTGATGGGTAAAATCAATTGTCAATATATTGGACAAGTAATCAAAAACCACAATCTTGTCATTTTATTTACCAACTCATTCAAAGGTTCGGATTGTGTATGTGATCCCTTCCTTTGTCGATTGTCCACCACAGCTTCAGAAGAGAGTTTGAATTCAAGCATCAAGTCTTGTTTTGTGGTGGCACTGTTGAAGGTATCCCCCTGCATTGCATGGAATAACATATTGATTTTTTCTTAATGGATGCAATTAGATAAAATTTGCATGATGATATACATAATATGAATAGAGTATTTGGTACTTACAATTATAGCTTTTAATCTCAAGTAACCACCTTGTCCAAGTTTGTGATGACCATGTTTATCTAGTCTTGTCTTTGTTTCTTTTGATGTGTATGGGAGCCTATGAAAAGTTTCAAGTATGTTATAAGATATCATGTTTCTTTTTGTAGAACTAGATTAAATTAAACATATTCAATTCAAAATATCATATATTTCATTCTAGGGCCAGGTGGTGTCTTCCCTTCACTTCTCAATGCACCCTCCTTTTCATCCTCCTATATATTCTTCCATTCCCTCTCGAGAATGGGAAGAAAATGATCATACTTAGGTTTCTTTTTCAATTGAACCCTATATTGATCTCTGACATATTTCAAATATGTACCGACCCTCGAGGTGATTTCAAACTTGTTGAATATATCACCAAACAGGCCGACCATATGGTATATAAGATTCTTTTTCAAATATTTATTCTGGGCATTCCACCGTGTGTGAATGGTGGGCCCAACGATCTCTATAGCCTTGTCATGCAAGTTCCTATAAAAAATATCGTTTCCTAAAACAAATATGATAATTAGATTAAAATAATATGAAATATGTAGGTCTCAATCAAATGGTAGGAATTAACTATTTAACATATTTAAAAATACTTGGGATTTGTTTTATCTTCAAGGGAACCAAGTTTTTTTCCACCAACAACTTTATGGAGAGTGGTCCTAAGATTTGAGCACATGTTTCCCCAGTATAACAATGCTCTAGCTCCACAGAACCAATATGCTCATGAGATTCACCATGTAGACCCTCATGAGCATGGTATAATGTGTGTGATGTGGGTGTCTCATGTGCCCTAGGATTTTTAGTCCTCTAAGCCACAGAAATAGAGGAAAATAACCTTGCAGGTATGTGGCTCATGCTAGGATGTTGTGGGGTTTGTCAGTCACTTCCACCAACAACATCCCCATGGGAAGAAAATGTTAGGGTATTTTTCATATAACAATATCATACGAAAATTTCATAAATCAATATATGTATGAAATAGTATTTTTTTTTAATTGCACTTAACCTATATTTTTCTATATCATGCCTTAAGATTTCCATCCTTTTTTTACCTCCTCTGTAAGTGGCCTAGACCTAGCCAATTTAATTTAAGTGGCAATGACTACATATCTCCACATACTTTGCATATATCGGACTAGCCTCAACCAATATCCATAGTTGTAGCATTGTATTACATACTCCATCAACTCAAAAACTCCTCCATATTTTACCTTTATTCCATCCATCGAGAATAGAACCAGACCATGTATGGATGATGGAGAAATGTGATAAATCCTCTCATTGACACATAAGTCAGTGTCCAACTGAGGAATTTCATTGGGTACCCATGGTCTTAGTATATTTTTGTACCTCAAAGGAACCTTAACATCACTTATGATATCATCATCATATAAACATGAACCTCCTTCAGTAAGAAAGAATTCCATGTTCCTACATAATTTTCTTCTGACCTTTTCACCTCTAGTTGATCTTGCCTTGTTATATGTGTTGGACGTCGTAACACTATCCCCCCTCCCTCCAGAAATTCCCTCACTTGAGGATGATAGGTTTTATAGGTACCTTTTTGGTCGTATATACACTCCATCGAATGAGAAAACTTAGTTAGCAACGATATGATTGAATTTATCCACGTCCTTCACTTGAATAGACATCGTCAAAATGCATGTGCCAATCATGATCATAATAATCACATGTGAACATTCGGCTTGACATGATTCAAATTTTTTTCTATGGTGAAGATGGAATAAGTGTAGAAATAGGACTTAGATGGAATAAGCTTTCATACTAAAGGTGGGTCTTGTAAGTTGCATCCGTAAATAAGGTACATTCAGGGCACAAATCTGCTCAATGAATAAGTGTCTAGGAACAATGTCAAATGCCTTCCAAAAGTCAAAGAAGAAACAATAGACCTTTGAGGATCTCTATATAACCTTCTCATTAATAGCATGTAGGGTAGATAATTCAAACGGATAGTGCTATATGGAAATTTTCATTACTCAAAGTAAGCATACCTAAATTGAAACAAGATTGCAGGGTTTCTTAGTCGCCCCATTTCAAGACATATAATTTGAATTTGTCCAATGAAATAAGTAATGAGTCCTTCATAAGAAAAATTTCCAACCTCTTGGAAATCACATTTGGTTGTTGGTTGTGACTATACCTACTTGTCTCTAATTCCAACAACTCAATATCAATAAGAGTGACGTTCATTGAAGAATTTGAAATACTCGACAAGTGAATTTGATCTAGCAGATGGACCCCAGATTTCTATAGAAGATTTTGTGTAGTTTAGGTTTCTATCATGGTTTGTTTCAAACCTACTAATGGGAAGGTATGATATGAAATGGATAATTGTATAATTTATTATCTATTTTGGTACATTTTAGGTGGAAAAAAGGGAGCTATTGACTTGTAGGGCCCATTTTAGGGTAGGTAATGCTTTGAAGATTTGGGTTCCATAAAATTTTGAATCCTATCAAGTTATATAATAGTTATTTTAATAAATAGGGAAATATATTCATGTGGTAGAGGATTTTAGAAGAGCAGGAAAAATTTGTGGTCCTTTCAACTCATCTTTCATTACTATTGGACAAGCATTTTGGATGAAATTTTGAGAAATATCCTAAGAGTTGAGGAGATATGTAATAAAGGATAATTTAGGATCAGAGTGTGCAGTAAAGGCACATTCATGATCAGAGTGTGCAGTAAAGGCGCATCTAGTGGAGAATAAGGAAATACAGGAAGGAGATAAAATAGGAAAAGCATCATGTAGGTGAAAAGGAAGGAAAAGAAGCATGCAGGCACAAAAGCATGAAAAGAACTCATGAACTATGTGTTTTCATGAGTTGTTATAAATCATAATGAGTTATCATAGGGTTTTGGGGATAAGCTAGTAGGGTTTTTAGCCCTATAATCTATGTATAAATACGTATTGGGTTGGGAAGAATATGTTGTTTTAATCTATGTGTTGTCAGGTGCAAAAGCATGAAAAGAACACACGAGGGTTTTGGGGATAAGCTAGTAGTGTTTTCAGACCTAAAATCTATGTATAAAGATGTAATGGGTTGGGAAGAATATGTTGTTGGCTGTTGCTAATGAGAGGCTGAGAGAATAGGCTGAGAATGAGAGAGATTCTAAGTATGAAGGTTTAGGGGAGATTGTGCAGAGAGAGACTTGCATTGTAGAGTGACTAGGTAGGATGGGGAATGGTATCATGATGTATCTATTGTATCACAATGCGCAAGCATGAGATGATTGAATGAAGAATAATAAAGAATTCATACATTGTCGAGGTATCCCAAGGAGTGTTGCGCAGTAATTATAAATGTTCTAGTGAATGGTCTATGTCACAATCTGCGTTATAATGGTGTTGTATAATTGAGTTTACCAATTAATAAAGGAATAAGAGACACAAAATATTGTGCATAGGGTATATAAGTATCAAATAACATGTTGATGACCTCGCATCCCCTCTTCTCTGTAGAAAATTGGTTCTCCCAGTCCTAGTAGATACCTTGGGTGAGAATTCACTTCCATGTAGGTGATGCCGAAAGAGCCGGTATATAAAGGTTTTTTTTGGTTAGATAACTTGAACCTAGGGTCTTGCAACTGCACACCAACTCTTGAAAAAGTGTCCTTGGGCACATAATTTTATTGATAAGGAAAAAGTGATTACAATATGAAGTGAGGAATCATAATCAACTTATTAACCTCACTTGAAGAAGGAGCTTGTTTATATAGCTCAAATCTAAACTATAAACTAGGAGAAGAACCAATCACATAATCACATGAGTATGATAAATGTCCTTTACATAGAAGCTAGGTGTCCTTATCCTAACAAACTAGAATAAACTAATTTTCTAAAAACATTTAATTTGTAAAATACTTAGACTATAGAACTTTAGGATTATGAGGCTAACAATCCCCCCTTTAATCCTAAAGTTCATTTTTACAAATACCAAGTTCATTTTTGAACTTAGTGAACTTTATTCTACCAAGAGGTTTGGTAAAAATTTCTGAAGTTTTATCTTCAGACGGACAGAACTGAGGCTTGATGATGTCTTTGATGATGAGCGATCTGATGAAGTGGTACTTGGTGTCGACATGTTGAGTCTTTGAATGAAATATTGGATTGTTGGCCATCTTTATTGCTGACTGACTGTCGATCAATAAAGTAGTTTGTGATTTCTGAGTTTCACCAAGATCTTATAAAATTATGCGTAGCCATACAATCTCACATGCTTCTTCCCAAGCTGATATGTACTCTGCCTCTGCTGAAGAATTGGCAATTGTTGTCTGTTTTTTGCAATTCCAAGACATTGCTGCTAAACCCATATTTATTAAATAACATGAAGTGGATGTTCTATCATCAATGTCACCAGCAAAATCAACATCTGAATATCCAACAAGTGTAAAATTTTTGTTCCTTTTGTAGAGAAGACCAAAACATTTTGTACCTTGAATGTATCTTAGTACCCTTTTTGCTGAATTCCAGTGACTTTCCCTTGGCTCCTGCATAAACCTTGAAAGTATACTGACTGAATATGACAAATCTGGTCGAGTGTTTGTCAAATAAATGAGACTTCCAACCAATTGCATGTAATTTGTACTGTTTACCAATTCCCCCCCTTCAAATTTTGAAAATTTTAATTTCTACTCCATGGGAGTAAGGGAAGGTTTACAATCTTCCATGCCAAATTTCTTTAACAATTCAATGGCATACTTAGTTTGACTAAGGAATATTTGGTTAGGATGTTGAGATAATTCAACTCCAATATAATAATGAAGTGTCCCTAAATCAGTCATTTTGAACCTCGCTTTAAGTTCTTCCTTAACCTGTTTGATGTGAGCTTCATTATTTCCTGTTATGATTAAGTCATCAACATAGAGTACAAGTATCACCATGTGCTTATATTGCATTAAAAAATACAATGTATCATCTGATTCACTTAGCTGAAAACCTACCTTTCGTAGGTACTCAACCATTTTTGCATGCCAAGCTTGAGGAGCTTGTTTTAAATCATATAAATCCTTCACAAGTTTGAAAAATTTATGTTCTTGTCCTTTAGCTTCAAAACCTTGTGGTTGAGTCATGGAAATATCTTCCTTTAGATCACCATTCAAGAAGGAAATTTTGACATCCATTTGGTGTAATTTCCAACCATTATGTGCAGCCAAATTGATAACCATTATGATAGTATTCCATTTAGTTGTGGGTGCAAAAGTTTCTTCATAATCAATTCCTTCCTGTTGAGCAAATCATTTAACAGCAAGTCTTTCTGTGTACTTGTCAATTTTACCATTGGGCTTGTACTTTATTTGATAAACCCATTTACAACTGATGGGATTAACATCATGTGGACAATCAACTAAGTTCCAAGTCTCATTTGCAAGTACTGAATCATATTCATTAATAATTGCTTCCTGCCATTCTTTATGTCCAACTGCTTCAGTAAAATAAGTAGGTTTAGTGGAGGCATGAGAAAAATTTGCTTCTGCTCTTGATGAACCCCTAGTTCCTATTTTTTTCATTTCATTTGAATGAACATCTTTGAGAAGTTGTTCAACCCACTTTGGCTTCTTATGTTGAGGGGATTGAGGATATGAATCACCATTATTATTGAAAAGAGGATTTTCAAAAAATGAGGCTCTTCTTTCATCTGAAATATCTAAGGTTGGAGAAGATTCTTTTGAATATTCAGTATCAGAAGAGTCCTTTGTAGTTTCATTATCAGATGAATCAAAAGGTTTTTTTGATAAAGATATGCCTTCTAGAGAAACAAAGTCTTTTTCAAACCAAAATGTTTTCTTTGACTTGTTCAACTTACCTTTACCCTTAGTGTTTTTCTTCTCTAAATGACTAAGGAGATTATTAATCTCATCTAAACTGTTAATTTTAGTTTCATAAAAAATTACATCTCTACTGACAATGAATTTTCCATCTAAAAGCAACCTATACCCTTTCTTTTCATCAGAGTATTGAATGAAGGTACACTTCATACTTCAGTTTTCTAATTTAGTTATATTTTCCTTAGGAACTAAAGCATAACATGTAGAGCTAAAAACCCTAAGATGATTTACCTTGGGTTTAAAACCGTACCAAGCTTCATAAGGTGTTTTTCTATATAAAGATGATGTAGGTGATTGATTTCTAAGATAAGCTGCAGTATGGATTGCTTCAACCCAATATTTTGTGCTCAACCCTTTAAACTACATCGTAGATCTTGCCATGCCCATGAGAGTTTTGTTCATCCTTTCAGTAAATCCATTCTGCTGTGGAGTATAGGAATTTGTCAGTTGCCTCTTAATTCCATTGTTTCAACAATAATCATTGAATTTAGTTGAAGTGAGTTCTCCTCCATTATCAGTTCTCAAAGAAGCAACCTTTTCTCTAGTTTCATTTTCAACCATGTGTTGAAAAATTACAAACTTTTCAAAAGCTTTATACTTTTCCTTAAAAAGTACACCCATGTCATTCTAGTGTAGTCATCAATGAACAATATAAAGTATCAACATCCACCAAAATAATATTCCATTGGACCACATATATCACTGTGAATCAACTCCAAATAATTTGTTTCTCTCCATGAGCTGGTTGGAAAAGCTTCTCGCTTTTTCTTGCCAAAAATACAATCTTCACAATTGGAATTATCTTTCTTGAAAGTTGGAAAACCATTTACCAAATCTAGGGACTTATGTTTCAAGAGACTATCAAAGTTTAAGTGATCAAATCGTGAATGCCATAATTTGAATGAAGACATTTCAAAATTCACTGTTGCTGCAAACTCTTCCTTTATTTAGATAACTTTCCCATTCATTCTTAGTAACTTCCCATCTTCATATCCTATCATTATTGTATTCAAGTTATCCTTCTCTGACTTAATCTTCACCAAACCATCTTTCATGACGATTTGATGTCCATCTTGTCTGATTGTGACTAAGGATAACAATTTTTTCTTAAAAGTTGGTACATACCAAACATTTGAAATCCATTTTTCACCAATTCCAGGGAGAAATACTTTCACTCAACCTTTTCCTTGAGGTATATGAGTTGTATCATTGGATAAATAAATGGGATTTAGTTTAACATCTTGATAATTCCCAAAATAGTCTCTGCGGTAAGTCATATGTTGAGTATCCCCTGTGTCCAATATCTAATCATTTTCAAATGAATCTACTTGCTGAACTGCTGAAAAAACATATTCATATTGATCATCCTGGTAATCTTGATCCTCTGCATATTGATCTGATTGTTGAGAATTTGAATTTGATGTCTGCTTAAACTTTGGCAATTGATCATTGCTTGTAAGGAAATCTGATGCATAATAACCTATATTTAAACATCTTTTACATCTTACTTGACTGAAATTTCTGCCTCTTCCTGACTGTGCATTATTATTGTGAGGATTACTTCGAAAATTTTGTTGATGAAAATTGCTACGACCTCTACCTCTACCTTGACCACAACCTCTTCCACAACCTCGATTAGAAGACTGATTCTGAAAATTTCCAAAATTTGATTTTCCTCTTCCTTTAGAACTTTCAGCTTTAGTGAAAATAAGATCTTCTACTGATTGTTTTTGTTTTCCAAAAGATTTACTATGTTGATCTAGTATTTCACTAATTGAATCAAAAGCCACAGTTGATAACTTATCAGTTATTTTCAAAGTCTCAAGAAAATGCTTATAATATTGAGGCAATACATTTATCATAATGGAGACTAGAAAAATATCTTCAAGTTTAGGAAAACTGCCTTTGATGATTTCTTGATGAATGTTAATTCTTGAAATGTATTCTAATGCATCACCATTATCTGCTAATATTTGTTTAAGAAATTTCATTTGTAGATCAACTCTATGAGATGTAGTATGAGTATGAAAAAGCTTATTGAACAGATTCCAAGCAGACCATGCATCTTTGGAATTCTCAATATGTAAAAACATGTGTTCAGTTACATAAGAGTGAAACAAAACAAGTGCTTTTTCATCTTTCAAATGCCATTTAGCTAAAGAAGTAGCTTCGATTGGCTTAGTTGGAGCAGTATCACCATCACAAATATCACGCCATAATTCATTAAAGATCAAAGTTCTCTGCACATGTCGAGTCCAATATTTGTAATTCTTGGGTCCATATAACTTATCTGATTATGTGAATAGATTGATTAATTTAGACATGATGGTAGATTTCCTTATTGCAATGTTGCAAGTGAATAATACACAAAACAAAAAAAAAAGAGACACAAGGCACCAAAAAGAAGAGTACATAATCCACGCAAAAAGAGCGCTTTTAAGGGCTTGGCCTTGACCCTTTAAAAGTCTCGTTGGAAAAGGAGTTTGAGAGAGTATTTCATTGGACTCTTCTTAACTTATGAGCTTAAAGGTTACAAAAAACTTTCGAAATTTGACCCTCTATAGCATAAATGATTTTAGGGGCGAAATTTCGCCCATGGGCGAAATTAAGGGGCCTCTAATTTTTTATTGGACGAATTTTTTGTATTAGAGTGATTTTTTTAAACTTATTTTATTAGCCCGTAATTTATTTTAAGGTAAAAATCGTGTACAGGGTTAGCCCATGTTTTTAGGAGGGATAGAGGA
>JASDQU010271852.1:4708-15268 GCA_032191745.1 Picea mariana
CATCATGTTCAATCCTAACAAGCTCCGGGAGAATATAGGATCGATGATGCATATTGTACCAAGGCCTATCATGACCAGACATGGCCTCTAAGATGGCTTCATCCAATGGTAAAGTATTGTCAAGGTAATCATGCAAACAAGATGATTAGACAACCCATATGGGCTCTAAAATAGGATCCACCTCGTCCTTTCGTGAGGAGGAAGGATACGGCTCAACAATAGCTTCTAGAATAGCTTGATAGACAAATTCTACTATGGACACTGGAATTTCCATCTCGATGTGTGAATGACCTTCGTACGACATAGTCAGGGAAGGTAGGTTCTAAGGGTTGTTGAAATAATAAGTATGAAAAGGAACAGACCTCATTGACAATGAAGACTCACCGAATATGGACTTAATATAAGAAATTGGTGTCTTGAAATCAAAAGTACCCATCAAGGAGGAATACATCCCAACACCCATATTCTCATTTTCCTACTGAGAATTATCAATAATGGGGATCGAACTTCCTACCGATGCATTAAGACCAGGATGCGCAAAGAAAAATTGGTCGATCGTCACAATATTTCCTTCATGAGGAAAGCATAGAACGTGGAAAACTGATGAAACAACAATTGTCATAGCATAAGTCCAATTACGCCATAGTAGTATATTTTAGTTGATAGGCGCATCAACCACCTCAACCTTGACCTCAACAGTCTTTCCACCTAACTGGACTGAAAAAATGGAAAGGATATTCTGGGTTCTAAAATAATTCCCCTCGAATGCAGTAAACATAGTCATGGATTGAGATAGGGGTGGAGATCCAATGACTTTACAACAAGCTAAATACATCACGGATGTAGAATCACCTTCATCAATTATAGTACATTTGATGGTAACTTTCATGTACTCCACATGGATTTGAAATGTCATGTTGTAAGGTAAGGAGGCTTAACGTCTGCGACATAAAATTTGATAAATTTGAGTCACACGGGTATATAGATCCTAACAAAGATAGCAAGGCATTCCTTTGTGAAGGACACGTCTGGAGCACCTCTATTGTTGACATCGCACATGGGGTTTGGTCCAAATCCTAGAAAATCGAGTAATTTTGGGAGGCTCTGGAATTAGGATTGTGGAAAGAGTGCTTAAGTACTCCTTCCAGAATAAGAGGCGAAGGTTCTGGCTTATCAATATGCAAAGGTGTTTCCGGGGGAGTAGGAGGATTTGGACCTAAAATAGTCTGTGAAGAACTGTAATCATGAGATAGAGTGGCTACATCAATATGAGAATTAACCCTATTGATGGATAGATGGCCACCATCATGTTCCAAAGGGTTTTGACTCTTGCTCGACACATGTCCGGTGTTAGAGGTCCCCAAGGTCATATTTTGGTTATGTGGAAACATGTTAGTTAGCACAATAGGATACTACACTATGAGCCTCGAGGCTTCCTAGATTTTGGGGCATAAGTGGGTAAGGTGGTCATATTTACAAAGTTTACAAGTAAACTTCACCTTCCTCTTTTATTTATTTCCCTTACCAGCATTTTTATTATATTTATCATTATTATTGTCGTCTTGGATTTGCTATTATTATTCTTCCCGCCCTTATGATTATTACCACGTCATTTACTCTTATTCCCTATGGGTTGTTGGTTACCATTTGGGTTTGATTATGACAGTAAAGAGTTCACATCCACCGACAGGGTGGTGGAGGACGAAGCCTTAGATTGTCCTACTACAGATTGGTTAGCAGACAAATCTTTCAGCTATTTCATCACCTAGTTTATAGTCTTAGCATTTTTGGAGCCTATGATTCCATTGACATGAGGCCCGAGCCTTTTTATAGGATCATAATTTGACCGTGGTGCATCAAGAGAATTTTGTAAAGCATCCCAGATTGAGCATATATAAGGTCCAATTGTTGGGCTTTGAATATGGATTCTTCCTTAGTTGTCACTCTGGATCTAGAAACATCCTTTGAAATGTAAGGAAAAAAATACTTGAGGAACCATTCCAATAGAAACTCTAGAGGAATGTAGACTCTAATCAACCTATTTCATCTACGCCACTCTTGAATATGATTGGAAATATCGATGGCTTTATCTTATCAAAGAGTCGACAATAGTTCTAGGCCTACATCGTAACAGACCGATAATTGGAAGTAATTGAGAAAAACCAAGACCATCTAACTGAATTGTTTGTAGGTTCCCCCAGGTGTTTTGATTTACCACTTCATGGTGACCCCGAAGAGGGTGCATTGAAATATAGTCAAATGAATAGAATCGTCATTAATGGATTTATATAAGCACCGTAGGTGAAAGGTAGTCACATGATTACCCGGGTCTTCACCATTCTTGCCTTCAAACTTTGGAATGTCATAGGGAAGACTGGTGGGGATGGGGGGCCATGATGGATCATGATGCACAGGGTCATTAATCAATTTTGACAAGTCTGGCATATTTAGTGTGGCCAAAAAAGGGAGTTGGGGTCGTGGTGTATGATCCCATGCTCTTGGAAATATTGGGTTTGAGAGATTGCAGGCCAACTAGGGTTCTGGTATACACCATGGCCCTGACCAGTAGGATAATATCCTCCTCCTAGTTGATTCATGAAAGGTTGTAAGGGAACCATACCTGTAGAAGCCTCTTGTGAAGAGAAAGTGACATGATAAGGATTATATATGTTTCCCCTAGACAAGGGAACTCTATGTTGGGGGTTGACCATACCATAAAATTAACTCCCTATGGATGGAACACTAGAGGATAGAGGGGGGTTAGCCATAATAAAATAATTCGTAGGAATTGGTGTGGAGGAAAAGGGAATGATGGATGAAATATAAGAAGTAAATTGACCTCCCATTTGAGCACTCCATCTTGGAGCATTGAAGCTAGGATTAGACCCGGAGTAAATAGGGTTCCAACCTCCTACCATAGGAGTAACTTGGGGAATATGACATCCATCAAATAATAAAGGAACATAAGAAGGTGTCGTGCCCTAGACCCAAAACTAGGATTCATATTAGTCATTGAAACAAAGGATGAGAAGTGCGATGTCATGTCAGGCATACCAAAAGAGAAAGGATTAGAGGCATAAGGTATTGACTAAGTACTATGATTCAACATACCGTATGGGAATAAAAAAGGATTTGTTCCCATGGGATGAGGAGAGATCATGGGTTGGGTAGCATTAGATGAGAGAGCCTACGAAATCCAACCCACCAATTAAAACGGAGTCGATGGGACCCCACTAAACATAGAGGATATGGGAGTCGAAAAGCTTCCTGAGACGTTCATATCTGACTCAGTACTCATGGTAGGATGATCATGAGCTTGGGAGGTGGAGATATATGTACCATGCTTATTAACTCTACGCCTTTTAGAAGGTGGCTTCGGTAAAGAATCAAGATGTGGTGGAAACTTCAAAAGATGAAGATATCAGTGATGAGGTTGGTATTTCTCCACAATGACTCAAAACTAGAGATATAATACAAAATCCTAAGGCTGACTAATAATCATAGAGCACACTCCTAAACAAAGAAAAAGGCCAACGCACAAAAACAAGATATGATGGCTGAAAGGGACCTCCCAAGCTAAAGTAGGTATGCATCATTCAAGAGGGGCCTGAGACTCCACAAAAATAGAGTGGAGGTGTCAGAATCAATTATAAGGACCCTCGTAGGATTCATAGTGGAGTCAGTCAGATCCATCTGGAGAGGAAATCCTCCATAAATTTTGTGTGTTGTTTGATCCCTATCTCACTCAGGGTACCTGTAGAATAACCCCTGCAAACAACCTATCTCGATACCTATGTGAAGCAACTAGAGTCACAATGATATAACCAATGCATAAGAGAGCAGTCACAATTCTGGTCCACTGTATGGGTAGGGTAGAAAATCCAAAAATCTTGAAAGAACTATCTCTGAAGGAGGTAAAGGCACTAGAAAGACCCCCAAATATGAATAGAACCCCATAAATATCCCTGACACTAGGAAGGTATTAGAGGGATATATGTGTAACCAACTTCTCACAACCTCGTTCTTAACTTCAGTGTGAGGGGATCCTTTTGAAGTCACCAATTACACAGTGGGTTTCACCACTACCTGGTCAAACACATACGTTTAAGTTTTATAGCCTTGGAGAATTTTACTCACAAAATCCTATTCCAAGGCCCTAAGTCCTATACTTTTTTGTGCACCCTAAAAAATAAAAATTGTTTCTAATCAATTTTAATTATTCAACGTTAATTTTAATTTCTTTTGCTTACTCAAGAGGTGTGATCGTGAAACTGATGGTATTATGACTCAACATATATAAAAAGAAGCAAATGTAAAAACACTTATAAGCACTAGTCTTGATTTTCAATGAGATGGTATGCTTCTAAATCATGTTTCTAAGATGCAATGTCTATAATTTCAATGAAGCCCAATCTTTCCTAATATGCCAAAACTAATGTAAATTAGCCAAAAGTGAAAATTCCATAAGTAACATGCAAGAAAGCAATTTGTTTTTTGTATTTTCGATATAATGAAAAGAAAATGCAAGGACTGAATAACAACCTCACAGGAAGACCCTATTGTAAGTAAGGATACAAGCCAAGAAATATACCAAGAAGTAACTACCCAGACCAGTATGCAAGGAAAACAAATGATAAAAAATGACAAGAAAGGAGTTCACCCAAAGAATTCACTAATAAAGCGGCTTCTTATCACTATGTAGGCACTTAATAGTCATAAAATGGACCCAAGAAGTCTCAACAACTAGCAAAACTCACCCAACAAACACGAAACTTAGCCAAAAAGACTAAAGAGATAGTGTATGTGACTGTTTAGATAACAACTCACGTATGTACGCACCCTAAAGGAAGACAACTCACGTATGTACGTGCCCTGTCAAGGGAAAACTCGTGTATGTCAGGGAAGACACTGCCAAGGAAAGGGTTAGGCCAAGAAATTCATATACAAGGAAAAATATAGGTTGTCAAACAACAGGTGATAGAGATAATCAAGAAAGCATAGAGAAAATAAAGGAGAAAAACACACAATACCCCAAAAGGAGATCTCCCCAGCAAAGTTACCAATTTTGTTACGATCAAAATATCTCTATGGCTAGGGGAAAACCACAACAGAAGTAACGACACCCAAAAATCAAATCTAATCTCAAGTATGTTTATATAAATTAAATACTAATAAGAGAAGTCTAGAAGCCTACCTCATCCGAACGTCCGAAGAAGACCATCGTTGAGCACACGACCCAAAGCTTTATACCTGCAACTTGTCCTCAACAACCAAGATGTGCAAGCATGTGGAAATAATATATAATGTTGGCCTATAAATTAGCATAATCCATTAACATACATAACAAATACTCCCATGGAAAGCATTGCAAATATTTGCAAGATATCAATTGGATGATAAAATAGTACTTCTATTAATGTAATCAACAAAAGTACATAGGTGACAAACTTTTGTAACGACACATATCAGAAATGAGAAACTAAGTCCCTCTAGATGGGTTTCCACCACTTCAATCCTCCACAAAGGCAAGCTCACATGTAGGAGTCAATGAAGTTCTCCATCACAAGACAGGAAGATCTTGGGGGCTTAACACAAGAATTTCATACTTTCAAGGACAAAGGGATGCAAACTCAATTGAGGTGAAATTTATCCAAAGTATTTTTGCTCTCAATTTGATGATGATGAATCCCCAAAGGCTTTGATATGGCTCAATTTATATCATCCAAGTGGAATTGAAGGGTTGATTTGGATCATTTCATGAATATGGAAGGTCAAGGATCATAGATATCATGACATGGCATGGAAACCCGACACATATTTTATTTTTTGAGCACCAAACCTGATGTACATGGGCTGTAATGAAGCATCCTACATACATACGTGATATTTCTAACTAGTAGGTCATGTAAATGGAAAAAAATGTGTGGTTTTAGCTCTAGCGTGCAGAGGGAAATGGAAGGCCATCAAAGAAATATGCATGGAGTGTGGAAAAATATGTTATAACACCATCATCATGGTCCTGAACACCTGCTTTTGGGCTCCACGTAGTCATCGCAATGACCTTTGTCACCTCAGACAATTATATGTCTGAATCCACCTCCGGTCTCCACACGTGGGCATATTTTATCCAGTCACATACACTCCCTCCACAAAATTCTTCCACCAAATCTCATATCTCTGGCGACACACAACTTCTTCTCTAGAAACTTGCACAAGCTTTATGAGTGAGTTTGTATTTCTTGCATGTGACTAAACTCATGATTTTGTTGTTCTCACTGCCTTCTTTTCCTGGTGGTGGGATTCACACAAACAACACTTCTCAGCTTCTAGGAGCTCTCCTCTTCTTCCACATGCTTGACCCACTCATAATCGCGATACATAAAACCCAACAGAAAAACCCACCCAATCCTCCACTCAACTCTCAACACATTTCAATGGAGTATCACAATCCTTTTAAAATATTTCATTACATGTAATCCACACACTACTAAAACCGTGTGCCCTAAATGACCACTATTGACCTAACGAGTTTGACTCTTTCATTGATTCAAGTTTAACCTAACATTCTTGTAAGCAAGATCACACTTGTTGAAGTTTTGTATATTTACGTTTGCATGTTGGTGAGCATCCTCTTTCCAGTGTCGAAGATGATTGAATGTTTCTCTCCTAAACTTAAGAACCTATATGATTGAGTAAAGTATACACAAACTACATAATTCAAAATTATACTTAGCTTAAAAAATGAATAGAAAAAGCAACGAGATTGTAAAAATATGCATCTCCAATGTCCTACTTTGTTCCACACTATACTTTCACACACTAGAATATCAAAATAAGAGAGTTAATACCATGTTATTTCAAATAAACAAATATTGTATAGTTCTAAATGCCATATTCATTCAAGATGGCTCTTAAAACAACTGAATATAAGACTCCCAACTAGCATACTATAGCACAGATTTTAAAGTATGTTTTCCACTACTATTAAATGATTTGAAATTGTCAGGAAATGAGATACACTTCCACACTAAACCTAGCAGAAGAGAAGAACAATTTAATCAATAACATAAATGACAAAGCAATCACACAGTACACATAGATTTTACCCTCGAAACCCAAACTGGGAAAACCAACATTCCTTGAGTGTTTTTCTCTCTTGTTGTCTTATTCAATCTGAATAAAAGGTTACATGTCTAACCTTGGTCCACACTAAGACACAATTGACAACATACCCTCTTTCCTTTGCAAGAAAAACCCTGTAGCTAATATGGCTTACATCTACATGACCAACAAACTACATCTAAAGCTTTTTCTAAAGACTGGATATCCTACGATTAATTGATACTCATTATCCCTTATTACCTAACAACATGCCTCTTTATAGGATTTAAAATAGTAAAAACCCTAAATACTTGGTTCCCAAAAATGGTTATAGATCCATGTAGATCATTGGCTACAAATCCAACAAATCTCAGGATTCTATTACAGTCGACTCCAAGTCGGAATACCATTCGACCTTCATTCGGTCTTCAGTCAGTCACCACACTCCCGCCTGTCAACCTCTTTTCAATTGACCTCTTCAACTTGTTTTCAATGCATGTACCATGTCGAACCACCTCCACCTTCTACTTCAATTTTACTTGGTCAAATAACCTCGACCTTCAACCTCTTGTCGATCCACCTTGACTTCGACCATCAATCAATCCACCTCGACTAGAATTTCACTGCAAAGAAAATAACAAACCAACATTATCCCACTTGTTGTCTTCTTTTTTGAATACATGAGATTCCTAAACTTGTGTTCACAGACCCAGGACAAAAATTCCTATTGACTCTCTTCACCAAGAGAAATTCACAACAATCACAGACTTGGTCAACAAGTCTGTTATGTTTTCCAATGTGTCTTGTTTATCCAATAGCACCTTGTTACTTTCCACCATATATCTTATGAAATGGTATTTTACATCAATGTTCTTAGTCTTTGAATGATAAACATGTTTCTTCGCCAAAAATATTGTGCTTTGATTGTCGCAACTTACCTTGATATCTCTCTTCTCAAACTTGATTCCCGAACATGGACTTTGCAGCCATACTGCTTCTTTTCTTCCATGACTGGCTGCCATGTACTCAGATTATGTTGTTGACAAGGCTACAACCACATGTTTCTTACTCATCCATTCTCCACCAAACATATTGAATAGTACATATCCATTGGTCAACCTCCATCTATACATATCTCCAACCCAGTCAACGTCGACAAAGCCATATACATTTAATTTACCACTGTCACCTCCATGTCTTCCTTGGTAGCATATAGCATATTCCTTCATGCCACAAAAATACCTAAATACTCTCTTGAAAATTGTCCAGTGCTCCTTTCCAGGCGTTGACATGTACCTGCTCAACATTCCCACTTCATGGGAAATGTTTGGCCGAGTGAAGACCATCACATACATTATACTACCAACAACACTTTCATAGGGAACATGTGCCATGTCCTCTATTTCTTCCCGTGTCTTTAGACATTGTTCAGGAGTTAGCCTTGCTCCCACAGGAATTGGCACCTTCACCAGTTTGCAATCCTGCATGTTGAAATGTTTCAGAATTGTTTCAATATACTTCATCTAATTCAACCAGATATTTCTAGTGGCTCAATCTCTCTTAATCTCCATTCCCATAATGAAGTTAGTTGCACCTAGATCCTTCATGTCAAACTTGGAGGATAGCTTATTCTTCACCTCCTTTATTTCGTCCATGTTGTTTCCAATCAGAAACATGTTATCGACATACAAAGATACATATATGAAATTCCCATATTCTTCCTTGGAATATATGTAGTGATCAACTTTTATTCTCACAAATATGAAACTAATGATGTATATGTAAAAATGTTTCTACCACATCCTTGGCGATTTCTTTAGACCATAAAGGGATCTTTTTAGTTTGCACACCAACTCTTTCTTTCCCTTTACTACAAATCCTTCAGAATGTTTCATGTAGATTTATTCTTTCAGGTCCCCATGTAGGAACGTTGTCTTCACATCTATCTGTTCTATTTCCAAATCAAATGTTGCAGCTAGAGACATTAGTACTCTAATGTAATTTAATTTTTCAACATGGGAAAAAATCTCACCGAAGTCGACTCCCTTGACTTGGGAATATCCTTTCGCTACCAATCGAGATTTGAACTTCTTGACTTGTCCTGTGGCATTCATATTGTTCTTGAATACCCATTTTCTACCTAGGATATTTCTTCTACAAGGAAACCTGACTAAATCCCATGTCTCATTCTTCTGCAATGATTCCATCTCTTCGATCATGGCATCCTTCTAGAGTTTACCCTTTTTCGAGTCGACTACCTCACCAACTGACTTGGGCCCATCGTTGATGGCAGTTAACACAAATGTGGAATGGAAATCGAGAAAACTATACATATCGACTCATTTTATTATTATTATTGACCTCCTTACTACCAGAGTCAATTGTTCCACTTCTTCCTCTAATTCATTCGACTCATATGAATCATCATCTTCATTCCTCAGTTCAAACCACACCGTCTCAGGATTATTCTCAATCTGAACAATTTCTTCAGGCTCAGACTTACCTCTGACTTCTCTAATGACCGCATCTTGATTGTACACTTTTTTCCTTGATGTAGGATCCCAAATCTTATATCCATTCCTTCCTTCTTTTTATCCAATGAAAATACATTTGACTGCCTTCTTGTCCAACTTGCTCCTCTTTTCCCTGGGAACATGCACAAATGAATCACAGCCAAATACTTTGAGATGTGAAACTGAAGGAATTTTACCTGACCATACCTCATGTGGAGTCATGTCAACAAGCACCGGCAGAGGAGACATATTCACCAGATACCTTGCAATGTCGACTAACTCCTCCCAGAATTCTTGTGCGAGCCCAACACCACTCAACATGCTCCTTTCCTTGTCCATCAACGTTTTGTTCATTCTCTCGTTAATTATATTTTGTTGTGGGGTATATGGTGTGGTATTTTTTCATTCTATGCCACACTTATTACAAAAATGATCAAATTATTTTCCATAGAATTCACCACCATTGTCAGTTCTCAGCACCTTAATCTTCTTATCTGTCTAGTTTTCTACAAGAGCTTTAAACTCTTTAAGTTTATCGAAATACTATGATTTCATCCTTAGTAAATATATCTATTTCTTCCTGGAAAAATCATATATGAAGGAGACATAATACAGGGATCCACCAAGTGAAGGCACTGTAACTAGGCCAAACACATCACTATGCACAAATTCTAGAATCCCATTTTCCCTTGTCTCTCCAGATGGGAACCTCACCTGACTTTGTTTTCCATATATGCCATGTTCACAAATGTTGACTTCTAAACCACATTCATGAAAATCTTCGACCATACCTTTGCTCTGCATAAATCAAAGTCCTTTTTCTCCAATGCGTCTAATCCTCTCGTTACATAGCATGGTCGGGTCTATTTTGTCATCTCTTGTTGAGTTGGTTTGTACCGACTTAGCCCGAGTCGGTTCAAGTTGAGTCACTGTTGAGTCAGCATTC
>JASDQU010271853.1:0-11088 GCA_032191745.1 Picea mariana
ATTGGTTTCCACTTGGACATATAACATTCTCATTAAGGGAATCATATCAATCAATTACTTGACATCAACCAATGACATCAATCAAACCAAACCATTTACATCAATGACATATGATCCAACAATCTCCCAAGTAATCAAACCATTGGCATCAATGACAACATGATCCAACACTATATCCCCGGGGTCCATCTTTTCCTTTCCCTTGAGCAAGTGGGACTGATGTTTACCACCAAGATTTCCTTCTTCAAGTAGTCTATGTTGATTAATAATCAAAATACCAAAGAAAGCTTCAAAGGTGTAATCCTTACCATCTTCCTTGCGTGATTTCTAGTTGGTCCAGAACATTGACATGAACACATTGAATGGTGTTCTCAAGTTCATCAAGACCAACTCAATGAGTTTTCCATCCTTATTCTGATATTTATTTCCGCATTCACCCAATTTCAACTCTAGTTATTTGACACGTGCCAAATAGTTCTCCATTCTCTGAAAAGAATGAGGATTGAGAGAGATTAGATCCTTATGCAATTTCATGATGTAGCTCCCATCGAATTGGCCAAACAAAGAATTTACCTTCTTAAAGGTTTGATGAGGAAAATTGATTCCAGTGAGGAGATGATCCAGGTGGGTATTGGTGGCCACCCACCTATTCCAACTGGCTCCTTTTTTAAGTTTTTAGTTCAACATTCTCTTCTGTACTTCTTTGTAATTTTGGTTTCTACCCTTCCGGGGTTGTCTAAATCCCTACACATCTTCCAGTTGGATACTGGTGGCCTCCCACCTAATCCATGTTGGAGAAATTTATATTTTTGACACACTGTTTCAGTGGGAGTTAACTGACTAGTTCTATTTTAGACTTTCTATTTTTACCATCACTATTATGCATTCATGCATTCCTAAGCAAAGCTAACTGTTTGATTTCTTTTCTTAATTATGGAATGTTTTTCCCTATATATGAGTGTATTCCACTCATTCATTATATCATATTGATCATGATCTTTGTATCAATCATCAACTCATTGGAGTAGTGTGAATATATTTTCTCATTCTTCCATATTGAATTTCTCTTAATTTCTTGATAAGCTTTGTTTGTACTTGATTTAGCTAGACCTTCTGTGCAGGCTTCCATGAAAAAACGACATGGTATCAGACCTATGATGCTTGCAGCAAGCTAGACAAACTAAAGAATGAGGAAAATCAGGGTTTCAACAACCTAAATCCGTGGTCGTACCTTTCAATAATTATTCCTCCCAAAATATTATGTTTTGGAGGAAACGGTCCACGTCGAAAGTAAATCGGCCCATTTTTGAAGTGTTTTTTCAACTGTTTGGCGAGATTCTTCACCATTTTCGCTGAAAGTAAGCTACAACATAGTCTCCTGAAACTGATACGAATCAGTGGCCATACCTTTCTACATTCATTGCTCCCAAAATATTATGTTTTGGAGGAAACGACCCATGTGGAAAGTAACGATCCATTTTGGAAGTGGGGTTTCAACCATTTGACGAGATTCCTCACCATTTTCTCATAAAGTAAGTCGCAATATCATCTCTTGAAACTGATACAAATTTTCACTTAAAGTGCCCTTTCTACCGTGATTTCTTAATTTTTCACTTGCAGATTTAGAGTAAATTTTTAGGGGTTCTTAGAAAATGTGGGAGAGATGGATAGGACAACTTTTATACATTCAAACTTGGTGGTAATCCTCACACCATACAATTATTTTGATTGGAATCCCAAGGCAGAATTCCATCTCAAAAGGTGAAAGAAACAAAACCTACATCAACGATTGAGAAGATGAGATGGGCGAACCGTAAGGATGAGGCCAGATGACTACTTATTGAGTTAATCTCCACTGATTTGTGGTTTCATGTTGCCGCATGAAAGACTCCAAATGAGATCTAGACCACCTTGTAAGGACTATTTGGAAAGAAGGATGAGATGCAAGGTCATATGCTTGAGGTAGAGTTGAATACCTTAGACCCTAAAAGTTTTTATAATATACAAGATCTTTTTACTAAATTTAAATATTTTCTATTAAGATTGGGTGAATGTGGTATTGATAAGTCTACACAAGAGAAACGACTTATTCTAACAATCTTATCCAAGCTAGGACTAGAATACATTGTATATGTATCCAACTTCCATTATGACAAATGTCTTTTCGAAACAAATTGGAAAATGCCTACGTTGGCTCGGTTCATTGAGTCTCTTACGCAAGAGAAGGAAAAACTCATACAGATGGGCCTCATGAAAGATCCCAAAGCACATGCACTCACCATGCATGATGGAAAAGGGTCATCCAAACAAAATGGGAAGGATGGCTATTCCAAACCCTTCAATGATTCTTCAGGTTCCAAAGACTCTTCAGACTCCAATAAGAAGAAGAAGGGTAAGAAATGCAGTTACTGCAATAAACCAAATCATGGAGAATCCACGTGCATGAAGAAAAATATCGATCTTATGGCATAGGAACTTCAACAGAACAACCTTGGAAACTTCATTCCAGAAGGAGTCAAGAAGCAGAAGGAAGAAGATCATGCTCCTAAGAAAGGTAATCATCATTCTCTGGTTGAAATTAATTCCTCATCTGATTCATGGATTATAGATTCTAGTGCATCCCATCATATGGTAGTGAAGGAGGAATTTTTCTCTTCTTTGAGTCCATTCTCAATACCCCGTATTCTCATGGGGGATGATACTTCAGTAGCAGTAGCAGGGGAAGGGAGAGTGAAAATCCACAATGAAAATTCTGAGAATGTTTTACATGTTCCAAATCTTTCTATGAATCTTCTCTTAGTTTATCAGATCACTCAAAAAGGAAAAAAGACTGAATTTACATCAGATTCAGTTTCAGTAATTGACATGCATGACAATTTCATGATTGTAATTGGTGAGGTGGATCCCAAGTCAAGGTTGTATAAATTCACTAAGTTTTATGATGATGACTCCTCTATTCTACTTACACATAAGCAGAGTACTTTGCATGCACCTCTAATGCAACATGAATATACTCTTGTTCTTCCATTAGTTTCAGACATCAGAGATGATTCCATACACTTAGATTCTATACATGGAAATAAGCAGGTAGTACATCCAGATAAGAAGCCAGTGACGAAGCTTCAGCAGATGCCCAAGAAGGCACAGACCACACTTCAGGAAGCAGGCAACCTTCCACAGAATCCATTGGATTCTAGGATGATTCGATCTCAGCATGAGGAGCCTTCTCATGTACTTTTAGCTTTAGAACCTGCGATGCCTATGCATTGCTATATGGTTCAATATACAGATCCACAAAACTACAATAGGGTTGTGGGAAATCCATTATGACAAGCAACCATGCAGAAGGAGTATGACTCAATCCTATAGAACCAAACTTGGAATCTGGTTCCACTTCCACCAGAAAGGAATATTTTCAGGTGCATATGGGTCCACAGGATCAAGAGGTACAAGGCCCGTCAGGTTCCCAAAGGACTTTAGCAGATCCATAATTATTTCTACATCTTCACGAAGACTTTTAGGGAGCAGAATTTTCAAACTTTGTGGGATCGTCTTATAGTGAAGAACACAGTTGCTTAGCAGCTTCCATTTTCTTCTTTTCATACATTATCTTTTGAGGGGGGTTTTTGTTCCCACGTGGTTTTCCCTCTTTCCTCGTTTTTATTGAGTGTTCATTAGTTGCATTGTAGATGAGTACCTAAAATGGCCTAGTAGTTGGGAGTCATTTTTTACTCCATAGTGATGTTCAGGGGGGGTGTTGGAGAAATTTATATTTTCGACACACTAGTTCAGTGGAAGTTAACTGACTAGTTCTATTTTAGACTTTCTATTTTTACCATCACTATTATGCATGCATGTATTCCTAAGGAAAGCTAACTGCTTTCTTTATTTTCTTGATTATGGAATGTTTTACCCTATATATGAGTGTATTCCACTCATTCATTGTATCATATTAATCATGGTGTATGTATCAATCATCAGCTCATTGGAGTAGTGTGAATATATTTTCTTATTCTTCCATTTGAATCTCTCTTCCTTTATTGATAAGCTTTGTTTGTACTTTCTTTAGCTAGGTCTCCTATGTAGGTTTACATGAAACACTGACAATCCAACTGGCTTATTTTGTATGTATTCATGTCAGCACATCTTGATGTACTTCCAGGGTCGTTTTGGGGCACTAAACAGTGTTATTTTGGTGTGCCAAAGTCAAACTATAGATGGGGTCAGAGTTTGACAGCATAATGTGTAGCTCTCTAAAATACCTTTCCAATGGGCTATCATGCGCCTAAAATGAAGATCGTATGAAAACGTTACGACCCTCAGAAGTTAATGTACTAACTTACACAAACGGGGCCCACATGACTTTTGGCATTTCATATCCTAGGGTTAGGTTTTTGGATGTCTAGGGTTTTGGCATTCCTGTTAACATAAAAAGGCCTTCATAGCCACATTTTAATCATCTTCTTTCGAATGAGCATAGCCATCACATCTCTTCTTAGAGACAAAGTTGTCACCATTCTAGCGAGTCTTACACTTTGTATTTTTACAGTCTCTTTAAAATTCTTTCATTAATAGAAATCAAGTATTTTTGTATTTCTGTGTTTCTGAAGATTTGCATGTGTATTTCATTAAATATCTCTGCTTTCATTTCATTCTGAAACTAATCCGGATCAGTGGTATTAGAGCAGGTTGCTCTTGATTGTTTTTCATCGCATGTCCCCAATGAGGTCTGAGTATATCTAGTTGGGTCTCGATTTTGTCTCATTTCAGGACAATTAATCTCACACGCCCAAGAAACCCTTGATGGCAGCATAAAAGAAAAACGACAGAGCAGAAGATTCTATTAAACTGTTGCTTGAGCAAGATCTCGCGCGATAGAGGATCGAAATGATGGAGAATTTTGCACACATCCTTCAATGCTTGCCGATAACAATAGACGCATCTTCATCCAGCAGCCATTTTGGAGGAACCTCTCCCTTCAAGGTACAAGTTAATTTTTATATTCTCATATTTGAAGGTCAGATAGATGCAGATGCCCTAGAAAAATGGTTAAATCTATTAGAAGTTTATTTCTCTCTTCATTTTTTTCTGACAGGGAAAATATCACCTTTGCACTCCTCAAGGCTCTCCCCCATGTCAAAAATTGGTGGGAAAATTATTGGGAGAAAAGTTCCATAGAGGAATCTTGAATATATGGGGTCGATCCCACTTGAGATTTTTTTGTGGATGCGGTTAAAGAACAATATTATCCCGTTGATAACTATGAAGAAAAGTACATGAGATGGACCACACTGCAGCAAGAGAAGAGCCAAACAGTGCCAGAGTTCAAAAATACTTTCCATACCTTGTGCACCAAGATGGGTATCAAAGACTCTAAGAGACATGTTGTTCTAAAATACCATAGGGATCTGCATAGGTACATCTAAATTGAAATGGATTTCCTAAACATTTAATCATTAAGATCTACCTATCGATTTGTTGTCAAAATTGAGCAGAAATTTAGGCACCAAAACAAATGGGAATTCAGGTTTGCAAATATGCAACAACCAAAGCATTGTAAGGATGTCCGTAACCAACAACCTCCAAACAACCAGTCCAAGACACATGAAAATAAGGGCAAAGGAAAGATGAAGGATGACACTGGGAAGTGGCGTGAATTCCACAAAAGCCCCTGGAACAACACCGATGAATGTCGCTCGAAATAGTCATTGGTGGTCGAGGTCAAAGAGATTGAGGCGAAACCTGATTAAGAATCTGAACCAGAAAATCTTTAAAATAGACAGATCATCGACGCAGAACTCACTGCTATTGCCGCGACCACAACAATTCAACCAGAAGAATCAATAGATCCTAAAGAGGGGGAGAACCTCTTCCATTCAGAGATGTGGATGAAGGGGACCCCATTGCATTTTATTTTTGATAATGAAAACTAGAAGAACCTCATCTCAGCTAATGCCTTCAAACAGTTGGGGTTATCGACAACACCACACCCGCAACCATACAAATTCGGGTGGCTTCACCAAGGATGAGATCTCTGTGTCATCCAACAATTTCACATGTCCTACAACATCTAGCCCTTCAAGGATGAGGTAGTGTGTGATGTTTCCCCTCTTGATGTCCGTGATGTTGTTTTCGACCAACCATATATGTGGAGACGTCATGATGTCTATGAGTTTAGACCCCATAGTGTCCTTATTACTCTAAGAGTTCATCTCTATAGGATACCAGAGGTAGTTCTGACTACTGCTCCACCAAAATAGTGCCATAAAGTAATCTGTCATACTGCAAAATTCATCCTCTTCACAGTTTGTTCAAAGGATGCACAAAAGACTGATACAACCATTGCAGCCTCAACACCTTCTATCCAACAAAAAAAGATTGTCAAAGAGAAAGAAGATATATTGCTTCTTCTCCTATAATGGTTCCTACACAATGCCCCTTCAAAAACAGAGACAACATGTTGGTAGAGCATATTCAACCCCTCCAGCAACCAGTTTGTGACAGTCTTCCATAGACCAAGCAAAAAAACTTCTCCAACAAAACATGCAGCTCACCAAGATTCAGAGTCAGAAAATGATCTCCCCTCTTCCCTAGGCACTCAATGTAATGGAGACCATTTCTTCCTAAGGGGGGAGGATTGATCCAGGTGGGTATTCAAGGCCACCCAACTGTTCCAACTAACTCATTTTGTCATTTTTTAGTTCGACACGCTCTTCTATACTTCTTTGTAATTGTGGCTTCTACCCTTCCAGGGTTTTCTGAAGCTCTACACATCTTCTAGGTGGATATTGGTGGCCTCGCACCTAATCCAACTGGATTATTTTGTATGTATTCATGTCAGCACATCTTGTTTTACTTTCAGGGCCATTTTGAGGCCCTAAACAATGTTATTTTTGCGTGCCACAGTGAAACTGTAGATGAAGTCAGAGTTTGATGGAATAATGTGTATTTCTCTAAAATACCTTTCCAATGGGCTATCACACGCCTAAGGAAGAGATCATATGAAAAAGTTATGACCCGGGGAAGTTAATGTACTAACTTACCCCAACAAGGCCCACATGATTTTTAGCGTTTCATCTCCTAGGGTTAGGGTTTTGGGTGTCTAGGGATTTGGAATTATTGTTAACATAAAAAGGCCTTCAAAGTCTCATTGTAATCATCTTCTTATGAATGACCATAGTCTTCACATCTCTTCTCAGAGATAAAGCTACCACCATTCTAGCGAGTCTTGCACTCTGTATTTTTACAATCACTTTACAATTCGTTCTTTAACAGAAATCATGTATTGTTGTATTTCTCTGTCTTTGGAAATTTTCATGAGTATTTCATTAAATATCTATGCAGTCATTTCGTTCTGAAACTAATATGGATCAAGTGAAATCGAATCTCCCACAAGATGTGGGTCATGATGACTCCTATAGCCTCATTCTTCTTTCCATCAACAACAAACTTCACCTAATCGTCTATTGGATATGGAATCACAAACTTTGTATATTTCCACGGTACTTTTCTCTTCAATAGAGTTTCCATATATGATTCCCTTAATGCATAATTTGATCTATTTAGAACAACAAGATCAATCTTTGAAGCCATCTTCGATATCTAGACAAACACTTTCTATTTCAATAAGTTCCAATCAATAAACCACCTTCCTAGATTCAATCACACAATAGATAAGACTCAACAAGGTTTGCAGATAGCAGGGCAAGTTTTTAAACCATCGGCTCCAATATCATGTTGAGGAATGGGGTGGAACACAACATGAAACAAAGAACACAGTACTACAGATAATCAAAGAACACAAATTTTGAATATTAAAGGTGGTGTCCAAAGACACCGTTACAACACTGAAGCAAGGCACAATGTGCTCATAACAACAGAACGCATATTGGATCTCGATCACCTAATCGCCATGATGAGAATGACCCAAGGGTTATGCTTTTTATAGACTGAATATCTAACTTATTTCCATAGAATCTAGAAGATCTTGTCCACATGTAACCATTGGCTATTAGAGTTGACTACGTCAAATCTAGTCTTTCGAGTAGGATCGATAGGGATGATCGAACTAACCACCTACTTGTCCAACTCATAACCGATTGCTAGGTTGGTCAATCCATTTCTTGACTATCTTCGATTGTTGGTCGACTGCCCGAGCGACATACATGTGGACTACTCGATCAACATGTGTAGTCTATTGGTCCAACTTACTATATGCATATTTAGGTTGACCTCTCGTTAGACTGAACCCAAGAGATGTGTGATGAACCATCAATGCTTGATGTTCCAACAATAAAATTACAATATTTAGACACATTATGGTTTTTTAATATCGTGTATTGCTACTTTACTCATCATATTAATATGTAATTAATATTCCTTATTAATATGTAATTAATATTCCTTATTGATCATACTTTTTTGATTTCAAATGTTGATATAAAAAACTCATGAGATGAATTGAGAAGAAGTCTTACCAATTTATATATTTAAATTCCATGAAAAAGTTATATTGGAATTTAAAAGCAATTTATTACAATGTTTAGACTATTATATTAATAGTAACATATAAAAATTATTACTTAAATTTTCATAGTTAAAACACAATAAACGAGTGTTAGTCTTCATAAAGGTAACAAAATAATTAATTTTTCTTTTTAAGCCACTCCATGATGTTAAAGTCACTTTTTCTAAACTTGTGGGGACAAAAAAATTCAGCCATGTTAAGGGTTGGTGTGGCTCGAGCCAGGAGATCCGGGTGGGATCTCCGGGTGATTGACAACTTAGATCCGGGTGGGATCTCCGGGTGATTTTGACAACTTAGATGGTGTCACAGTTTCTTAGCCACAGGTTAATCCCACATGTCACCCACAATCTAACAAACAAAAAAAAACATTATAATATTTTCTATTTTTATTTTCTATTTTATTTATAAAATATATATTTTTATTATTAACATTATAGTGTTTCTATTATGAATTTTTACTTACATTTTTTCCTATTCCATTTTTTTTTATAAAATATATACGTCTATTATTAACATTACAATGTTTCTATTATGATTTTTTTTTATGTATTATAATGCTTCAAAGTTCAAAAAGTTTTCTAAGGGATTTTGAAGGATGGATAATTTTTTCATGTTTACTATTATTTACATTTATAACAGCAAGCATTATAGTTTTGTTATTTACATTTATAACAGCAAGCATTATAGTTTTTTTTTTTTATGATTCCAACCTATACTTCAAAGTTCAAAAAGGTTTACATTGAAAGATGGATAATATAACCTAATGCAACTGGGTTGTTTACTTACAGCTGCTTGTAACCAATAATATAAACTAATCGTTCAAGCGCATAGAAACTTACAGTTTAAATACAGGGCAGCACGTGATCCACCCAGTTTCCGGTTCCGTGATGATTTTGAAGAGGGGGCGTAAGTATCTACTGGCATTCAATTTGATGTTTTTTATTTTATTTTTTTATTTTGATGTTTTTATTTTATTTTTTAAATGGATGATTTGAGTCGTATTAAAATTGGTCAATTTTTTTTTATGAAGAACAGAGTTTCATGGATAAAGGTTTCATTTCATGTTTTTATTTTATTTTTTAATTTGATGTTTTTGTTTTATTTTTTTAATCCTATTAAAATTGGTCAAAAATTTTATGAACAGAGTTTCATGGATAATGGGTAAATTTTTTTATGAACAGAGTTTCAGCGACAATGGATAAAGGTTTCATGATAATGTATAAAGTTATGGTCAAAATCTTATTTCATAGACAAAGATCTCATTAAAAAAAAAAAAAAGGTAAAACCTTGACTTCTGAAACCAATTCGTGGTGTATTTGAAACCAATTTTACTCCCAAGGCGCCCCGTATGAATAACCCTATGACATAATTCCCGCTGGATTTGAAACCAATGTTACTCCCAGAGGTGTCCAGTATGAATAACCCAATCCCAAGCTTTGAAGAAGTCCATATAAACAGAATTAATTTTAAATGCCTGCCGTAGACTGGAGCAAGCCTTTTGTTTGCTAATATGGAATATAAAATATCACTCTGTAAATAAATAAGATATATAGGCCCGATATATCAAATGATATCGATCTATAAATATATTCCCAATAAAATATCAATCTCTAAATAAATAAAATATAAAGCCCCGATAGATCAAATCTCAAGTGTAGAAGAAAATGGTAACATAGATTTTTGCTGCAAAAATGCAAAAGAAACAGTGTTCAATGAGAAGTTGAACAAAGAAAGCAGATCCACCATTGATAAAATAGCCTTCATATATGCAAAAATAGAAACAGACAAAGCCACTCAGATTGGACCAACATACTTCTACATTTAATGTTTTGAGAATTAATTCAACTGAGGTTGAAATATGTAGCTCCATGCTCCAGGCCTTCCAAGGTAAATCCCCATTCATTCACTAGCACCAACTGGCCAGACGAATGGAGCAAAAGTGCATCATCTCCGAAGAATGCCCTGAAGTTTATGGGTCCCTTGGGGACTTCCATTGGAATGTCATTGATGGTTACAATTATCGAGTCCTCCCACACGCCTCCTGCAGACAGAGATTAGTATTAGACATGGAAAAGGGAACAATTTAGTCACGACAAAGCACAAGTGCATATGCATAAGTGTATATGATATGTTGGCAGCTTGAAGACATGATAACAGTATCAGTGCTTATGTACCTTTATTCAATATTCCGTTGCTTCCTGTTGTTACTGCCCCTCCTATTGCCTGCATGTTACTGTATTGAGTATTACTCATTTCTTGGTTAACCTGCAGGTCGTAATGGTTCCCGGAAAATGAAGAAACCGGCACAGCACAAGAGGAGCGGGGTTGATTTTCAATCGTTTTAGGTTTAGACTGAACTGATGTTGACGTGGATGTTGCTGATGTCGATGCAGTTGAAGATGTGGTCTTTGCACCCTTCGCGCGACATTTAGACTTTTGTGCATCTTGCAGTTGTCGCTTTCGCTTTGATCTGGCCTTTCTATTCTGGAACCAGTAGAACACATTGACATCCCCAATTTGCCCGAATTCTTCTAGCTGAGCTCTGATTATTTTTATTTCTT
>JASDQU010271854.1:0-14111 GCA_032191745.1 Picea mariana
TGAAGTGGAGACACCAACATAAATATGTAGTTTCATGATTATACATCATTACTGTAAGATAAATTTGAAAGTAATCTATATATTTCGTTTTTCAATAAAAATTGAAAGATAAACCCTGTCGTTTTAACTGAAAACATAATCACAACATTTATATTTTGAGGAACAAATTGCAGATGGTATTTATAATATAATATATTGCACATCACGGATCATTTAATCTAAAGATATCAGATCTATACATGTATCAGGACATAACAAAACATAAATGATAACATTATAAACAAAAGGCTAAAGCGAAAATGTGTAAAATGCTATTTCATTAAGTTCTAAAGTCACCCATCCATCTCTTGCTCCCAGCAAAGATGTCTTCATTACAAAAATCTAAAGTATTTAAAGAGTTCAAGAAAACTAAGCATCCTATCTCTTCTAAGATAGAATCAAATCCCAAGATGATTTACTAATTACAAAAATAAAGGGTAATAAAACCACTCAATATCAAACTGTATCTCTTAAGATTATAAAAGGTTTGTTTCTGTTTACAAAATGAGCCAAAGAAATGGCTGATAACCCCAGAACTGTTCCATCTCATTAGATCACCACAAGCTACACGATATCCTAAAAGGAAAAATGAAATTTAGATATCAATTTAACCAATATTTTCCAAAATTTTGAATGAGAATAGACTGGCTACATAATCTGCTGATTTTGTAGCTAGTCTTATTTTAAACAACAGAAATCTAATTGAATCTATATTAATAAAAATAAAAAAAACACAACTAAGATAAAAACAAATCTTTACCTCTCAATTGAATGCTAAATTCGAATCATAAGACTTCGGAGTTAATCATGGCTTTGACACACTCATCATTTTTTATTATTATATTTCCAGTTCTTTTCAAGTGTTTCCCTTGCTTTTGTGCACTGAACTTGAGTATGTGGTTTTCACTTGTTAATGAGTCAATCTGATCCATGAGGGTCTTGATCTTCGCTTGAAGGGAGGGGACATTTGTGTAATATTTGTCTATCCAAAATAAACACACCTCACACCGTGGCTTTGGAACAGTTGATTGAGGAGACATATGACTGTGCGTCAAAATGCTTCCACTATCCATTGTAGGCTTTTGGCTGAGTTTGATCCCTAGGAAATTTTCGTTATGTTTCAGGCATGGTGGTAGATTATCTACAAAATCATAGGTCTGATTGGGAATCGATTTATGGTAAGTTGGATCTTCGTCCTCCAAGAACTTTTCGGTCTTAGAATCGGAGCTCTCATGGACCTCGATTGCTTTGATCGAGCTCATATGAGCTCTCATTTTATTCCGTAAATTCCTTGAGATCAATCTCCCATCTCTTTTGTTAACAAACCCTAAGTCTAGATTCTTCCTAGACAGTTTGTGTGAGCGTTTATTGTCATTATTTTCCATAGTATTAGGGTAAACATCCTTCTCATGCTCAGGAGATTCAATGATCCTAGGATCAACATCCTGTTTCTCAAACATAGGTTCATCGAGCGCGGCCCTATCATAGGGTTCTTTGGCTAATAAAACTGGTATGTCACTGAAAGGGATAGGGGGTTTTCAAGCATAGGCTTATCAACCATAGAAACCTCTGCAGGGTTGAATGTTACAAAGCCATTGTGAGATAGGAAAGTATCCAATCGTTGCCCTGCAACTTCAAATGATGGACTAACAACATCCTAATCAACCCATGGTGGAATAAATTGGAATTCAAACTCTGCCTTTTATACCTCTTAGCCATTTTATACAAACTTATCAACAAGTAAAATGGCATGTTCAACTAGAAACCAATGAAATTCATTAACAGTCTTATGTGGTAAAGAAAAATGAGGCCTAAGCAACCCTCACATGTAATGAACTATCTTAAGATTGCCAATAAACCGTGCCACCTAGTCTTTAACAAAGATATAGGCATACCTTTATCATAGCACTGGATTTTCCGAGAGGTAAAGAACAAACTCCAGGGCACCTCCTCCAATTTGGAATTCTTAAACCATTTTTGCCCATTAAGTGGAAGACCTGTTGCCTGGCTCAAAAATTCCTCGGTGATTTTGATTTGAACGTCACCTACTTTGGCTCGGCAGCCATCAAAAGAGAAGGCAAACTCCTGGGCTGCTTGCAAGTTGTAACCTTGAAATTTCTTGAGAAACTCAAGCCAGCCTTGACTCTTAAGGTCTTCACTTGCATCGTCATACAGAAGCAGGGTTTGTGAGCCATTTGGTTTAACACGGACGACGGGGGCCATATGTATTCAGACCAACATTCATGAAGGCAAACAGAGATCACTGTAAGCATGAAGGGTTTCGAAAATAGAAGAGACCAGGGAAAGAACCAAAAGAACAATACCCTCAGACGATTAAATGAAGGAATTAGGGGTTTCATTCGAAAATCGGGCGTTTTGCTAATGAAATGCCAAGAGTATGGAACAAAGCCCAAGACTTAACTTGAAATGATGGATATGTCGATTTCAGACTGCCACCTCCAACAGAGTACAGAGTACGGCCAAATGCATTCAAATTTCATCATTGTGTGAAGGGTGGAGTTGATTTTCTAAGGTTAGGAGAAGAGATGTTTTGCAAACCAAAGCATAATGACAAGAAAAGGTCTACCAAGAATCATAACGAAATTTAAACATAGTCTAGTTGCAATCAATTCTTGGTGTATTAACAAAAACTCAAGGTATATCTCATAATCGAATGAGCAAGAAAAGTTTTATTGATATATGGTATACTTCAAAGCAATCAATACTCATCAAAAGACTTGTAAGAAAATCAACCCTTCTTGAGACATAAACCTTAGATACATTTCGCATCACGATCGTAATGTTTCATCCATGCTTTCAGTCATGAATGAAGCATGAAAACGAAAAGAAAAAGAACAATCGACACAATCCTCTTATAGCCGACAATTTACCTTCAGACAACAATATTTGCGACAAAGCGTAGGTAGCCACAAGGATTTTTCTTAATTGATTTTAAAAGGTAGACAAAAAATAAATAATGCGGGGCTGCCAACAACACACAAGAACATTTTCTTTTATACACGACACAACACATCATACTTTCTAAAAAATAAATGCTTATGACCCTGACCCATATGCTCGTAACCATTCAAGCTTCCTAATTTCTCTAGAGGTATCAACTATTTCTTATCATAAATAAGAAGAATCTGATTTCATCTATGAAGCATTTCTATCAACTAGTTTCCCCCCCTTTTTCGCCAAGTGAATCGTATTATTGGGTAATCACTCGGATTTGTTTTGGGAGGACGCGAAATGTTATATGCCGTAGTGTAGCTTTCCTCCTAAGATCAGAAAAGGATGATCATTTATTGCGCTAAGAGGTGCTTTACAACCCAATATGGAGGAGATGTTGAGGCATTAGGTTAGATTATATAATGATCAATTATAAAAACAATTAAAGTTAGCTCAATAATAATAATAATAATAATAATAAACCAAAAAACAAAACACAAAACAATTAAAGTAGGGTTAACAACAACAACAATAATAATAAAAACTAAAAAAACAAATATTTAAATTTGGCTCAATTAAAAAAACAAATAGATGAAATGTTTCATATTAAGTAGATATAAATACACATATAATTGATCAAGTCCAAACATGTGAATTGAGGAAATTGTAAAGCAGGTAATTGAGGAATGAAGTGAGGAAATTGGGAAGCTGGTCACAAACTGAGGAATGAAGTGAGGAAATTGCCAAGCAGGTAACTCGGGAAATTATGAAGCAGAGTGAACTGAAGAAATTGCCAAGCAGGTAACTGAGGAAATTATGAAGCAGAGTGAACTGAAGAAATTGCAAAGCGGGTAACTGAGGAAATTGGTAAGCAGATAACTACACAAACTCGTTTCACGTAAGCTTACAATTCTCACATATTCTAATTAATTTATATCTGTTGTACAAACAAGCTAAATGCTTAAAAAAGGTATAGCAATGAAAAATATCGTAGGTACATATCTAAGAGGTACATATCTAAGCCTATTTCAAGTGAAAATGTAAACATTTTAATAATAAAAATCTAATATTAAATATCCTTTTTTACATGAGTTCATGAGGAAGATTAAATATGTAATAAATATTAAATAGGTAATTAAAAAAACGAAATATTAATTATAAAGATAAATTATAATTCTACAACTCAATCTTAATCTTAAGTATATGAGGAATATTGAATATGTAATAAAAATTAAATAGATAATTAGAAAAACTTACTAATTATAAAGACAAATTGTAATTAATGGCTATTCGAGTCAAGTGAAAATGTAAACATTTTAATAATAAAAAATTAATATTACATATTTTTTTTTTTAGAAATCCCTCTTTAACTCAGTTAAGGTTATTATAACTCAATCTTACGCCTTTTAACTCAGTTAAGATGTTATTATAACTCAATCTTAAGCCTCTTAACTCAGTTAAGATGTTATTATAACTCAATCTTATGTATATGAGGAAGATTAAATATGTAATACAAATTAAATAGGTTATTAGAAAAACTAAATATCAATTATAAAGACAAATTATAATTCTATAACTCAATCTTACATATATGATGAAGATTAAATATACAATAAAAACTAAATAGGTAATTAGAAAAACTAAATACTAATTATAATTAAAGGTTAAAGTTAAGGTTTAATATTTAAGGATAAGGTTAAGGTTTAATATTAAATACTAATTATAAATATGCAATAAAAACTAAATAGGTAATTAGAAAAACTAAATACTAATTATAACTAAAGGTTAAAGTTAAGGTTTAATATTTAATGATAAGGTTAAGGTTTAATATTAAATACTAATTATAGGTTTAACCGTTTGTAAATTATTAGAAAAACTAAATACTAATTATAAAGACAAATTATAATTAAAAGTTTAATATTTAAGGTTAAGGTTTAATATTAAATATTAAATATAGGTTTAACTTTATCTTGTGAATTGGGTGTAAATGGATTCTTTGAGATAAAATTTGTTTCTTCCACATAGTAAAATTCATTCCACTTACTAGAATTCAATTCCATTTTGTGACATGTGTGATGCATTGATTTCAATAATAAATTTCAATATTTCAATGTTTTGCATTGATTTCATCGACATTGTATACATTTGTATCAACATTAGATTTCAATATTACAATGTGTTGCATTAATTTCAACATTACATGTATTGATTTCAATATTACCTATATTGATTTCAACATTAGATTTCAATATTTTAATGGATTGCATTGATTTGAACATTACAGCTTTCAACATTAGATGCATTGAATTACATGGACTTGCATTGCATTTAACTTATGAACAATATATGAGGAAGAGTAAATATGTAATAAAGACTAAATAGGTAATTTGAAAAACTAAATACTAATGATAAAGTTAAGGTTAAGGTTTAATATTTAAAGTTAAGGTTCAAAATAGTAAATATAGGTATATGAGGAAGAGTAAATATGTAATAAAGACTAAATGGGTAATTTGAAAAATTAAATACTAGTGATAAGGTTAAGGTTTATAGTAATTATAGGTTTAATTTTTAAGGTTTGCAAATTATTAGAAAAAATAAATGTAATTATAATATATATATATATATATATATATATATATATATATAATTAAAGGTTTAATATTTAAGGATAACGTTAAGGTTTAATATTAAATACTAAATATAGGTTAATGGTGCTCTTGGAGTTGTAGAAAAAATTGTGTATAACCTTGGAATTTTACCCCTCAACCCACCCACATATGTTTTAATAAGATTTGGTAATTATGTGGGAAAGTCATGGGGTTAATGATTCCCTCAAACAATTCCTATTACACCTATTGAAAGAGATAATAAAAAACAACTTCCACTTAAACTTGCTTGGGATTTAACATTTGATAAGTCTGAAGGATTGACGTTGCAAAAAACTAATATTAATATTGGGAAGCAAGAGAGACAAGGTATGATGTTTACTACAATATCTAGAGTTAAAGATTTGGATGATCTATAATTTCAACCTCCATTTTCTTATGAAAGATATGAAAAGATGAGAACAGTGGAAGGTGTGGCTATAGGAAAAGAAGAAGAAGAAATATTGAGATTGATAGCAATGTAAATATTTGTAATTTACTACATTCTTATTATTCAAATTTTCATCATTCAACATTTTTACTTTATTTATATTCAACAAATTCCTCCTGTAACTCTTGAAGTATTTAAAACGACCAGATTAATATTACACATATACATATACATAATGTTGATGATCTACAAATTTTGTGTGACCGCCTACAACTCAAACCAGCCTAGATCCATCTTAACCCTAGATCTATCAAGACTGGAGAAGAATCAAATCTCTCTAGGTGCAAACCTTTAATCTTTCCTCAAGTTTTACAATGTAAAAAATGATTGCACTTCGAGAAATTTAACACCTCATAACACTTGATAAATCCCAAATTAAAATAAATCTAGACTAATTTATTTGCAAATCCTCATAACACTTGATAAATCACGAATTAAAATAAATCTAGACTAATTTATTTGCAAATAGTAGTAACATGTTAATATTTTTTTATTATTACTTTACTTTTCATCTTATAAACTTATAAACTTTGAGTTCCTCTTTTGATATTATTGCTAATTTAGTAAACTTTATTAACTTTAAAGTTATATATATATCATCAATGATGCAGGAGCATCCTTGGGCTCGGGAATCCGCATCACCCAAAAATATTTCCATTCTTCAAATAGGAAATAAGTCGAATAAGGACGGTGTTAGTTGTCAATTTTATTTAGTCAGTTTGTTGTAAATTTGAATTCTTGATTACTCCTACAACTATTCTTGCTGTGCTGAAAGTCGTGCTGAAACAGGTGTTGAAACTCATGCTGAAACAAGTGTTGAAACTCGTGCTAAAACATGTGATGAAACTCGTGTTGAAACTACCACGTATAGAGAAATTTTACAAGTGTCATGCTGAAACACGTGCTGAAACATGCGCACATAATGAAATTTACAAGTGTCACAATATTTCTTTATTTGCAACACTGTGGTCGTACGCATTTTATTTTTCCATGCTAGTATGCATTCATTATGAGTCGCAGCTAAAGGACAAAACATGAACCAAGGCCAAAGGGAAGTTGAAGCAATCAGGAAGACAGAGAGACAATTTGAGTAACAACTTGTTCTTGGAGGGAAGACAAATCGTTTCAGAGCCGAGGAGGAGTTTTAAAAAGAAATGGAGCGTGATTTTGAAGGGGGTTGGTGAACCACAAAGCAAGGAAATCACAGAAGGTGGATTGGAGAGAAAGATTCCAGATTGGGTGAGCACATAGGAAGGAGAAACATAATCACAACCCATACACACAGACCATTACCCTATGGATGATTTTGTAGTGGTTTTCAGCCATGTAAGCAAAAATTCATGGCGGTCTTTTTAGCTCAAGCTCGATGTAACCTAGAAATATGTTCTTTGCATTGAATTAATAAATGCATGGTATTGAAATTCTTGGGTTTTCAAGTGCTTTAGTTTCCAGTGGATTCCTCATTATTTGGAAAAAGTATTTATGTTTTGTTTTTCTGTTGTACATTATGTAGCAGGGTGTGTGATGTAATTGTGTGTGTGTTGCAACCTAGTTACCTCTGCATTACGTGGTATCAGAGCTCAATTATACTCTGGGATTAGCATCTAATCTTCTTCTGTGAGATAAGGTACAAAATGCTTGTTCGTGGTGGTTGATCAGCAAGAGTGTTGGAAGTCAAGTTGGGTTACAGAACTGTGTGAGGTCTATGGATGTTGGTGAGACACCTACAACTTGGAGGAATGTCACCGAGAAGGGGAGGAGCAGGAAGGGGAGGTGCAGGAAATCAAGAACTGGAAAATTTGAGAAGAAGACTAGAGGAATTGGAAAATCATAGGAATGGAGATGATGAAGTATAATCAGAGCTAGAAGAAGAAATTGAAGATGAACGAGATGGTGATAAAAGAGACCTAGAAGCTAGATTGATTTCATATTTGAGTAACAAGGGTAGTGAAAAGGTTGAGGTTTCCTATTATAATGGTAGTCTGAGAGTTGATGTTCTCATTGACTCGATTGGAGAACTCGAAAGATACTTTCAAGTATGAAAATGTCCAGGATCCAAATCGGGTAAGATTGGTTGTTACGAAAATGAAAGGCCATGCAACACTATGGTGGGATATGCTGCAGAAGGATAGAGTGAATAATTTGCTGGAGAAAATCATAACTTGGAAGAAGATGGTTATCAAGGTTAAAGAGAAATTTCTTTCTGTCGATTACCAGCAGAACTTGTTCTGACAAGTACAAAACATCAGACAAAGGGAGACATATGTTTGCGAATACATTGAAGAGTTCTTTAGGCTATCACTTAGAGCAGGCCTCAATCAACCAGAATTCCAACGAGTTGTAAGGTATGTAAATGGGCTAAAGTATTTAATTCAAGATGAAATGAGCACACACTATTTATGTACTGTTGATGAAGATTATCAAGTTGCCCTGAAGGTAGAAGAAAATATTGAGAGGAAAACACAACCTAGAGGTAGAGGAAAAGGTTTTAAAGGACGAGGTAAATTAGGGACTACTAAAGGAAGTGAAAAGGAAGAAGAATCTGCTAGCGGTCAAGGTGGAAGAGGAGGAAATGGAGCTGGTATAGGTAGAGAATTTGGAAGAGGAAAGAGAAGATATGTAATCACTTGTTATCACTATGGTGTAGAGGGACACAATAAGTATGAATGTCCAGACAGACAAACTTCAGGGAGAAGAGGTGAATCACGAGCACAAGTCACACAAGCTGATGAAGCTTCAGTAGTTGGAGAAAATGTGATTGTTCTTCATCAAGAAAAAGGTGAGAATTTGTTCTTCCGAAGAGTGTTTCTTAGATCTGGAAAAAAAAAAAAAAAGAGGCAAAGGAACCAGAACAATGAAAGAAAGTTTTCAAAACAAAATGTAAGGTTCAAGGAAAATGTTGTAACTTGACTATAGATGGAGGAAGTACAGAAAATTTGGTATCCACTGAAGTCATATACAGACTATAATTGACAAGGTTGAACCATTCGAACTCTTACCATGTTTCTTGGTTGAACAAGGGACAACAGGTGACTATGACTAAGAAATTTTTATTGAATTTTCAAATAGGGAGTTTTCAGGAGAAGGTGTTATGTGATGTGATTGAGATGGATGTGTGCCACATATTGTTGGGAACACTATGGTTGTTTGATTGAAAAGTTCATCATGATGGTAAGGAAAACACATATGATTTCAAGAAAGATGAACAACGATATAAATTAACATCAATGCTGGAGGATACAGTAGCAACAACAAGAAATTGTGTTGATATAAACACGAGTAGCAATAGGATCATGCTATGTTCTGCTAAGGAATTCTCACAGGAAGAAATAAAATCAACATTATGTTTAGCAGTGATTCCGAAAAAAAGTGAAAAGTGTAGAGGAGCCAAATGTTGTACCTACATAAATAATGTCATTGCTGGATGAATTTAAGGAGATTATTGCTAATGATCTACCAAAAGGATTGCCTCCAATGAGAAGTGTTTCTCATCAAATTGATTTAATTCCTAGATCGATTTTACCTAATAAAGTGCCTTACATGATGAATCCAGCAGAGAGTGAAGAAGTGAATTAAAAAGTGTAGGAATTGCTTGACCGAGCGTTAATACATGAGAGTTTGAGTCTGTGTTCATTACCAGCAGTATTGACTCCAAAGGAAACAGGGGAATGGTGAATGTGTACTGGTTCATGTGCTATAAACAAGATCACTATCAAGTATCAGTTTCCATTGCCTAGAATGGATGACCTTATGGATTTCCTGAGTGGTTCAAAATATTTTTCAAAAATTGATTTAAAGAGTGGTTATCACCAGATTCGGATTAGAGAGGGTCATGAATGGAAGACAACATTCAAAACAAAAGATGGACTATTTGAATGCTTAGTGATGTCATTCGGGTTAACTAATGCGCCCAACATGTTCATGAGATTGATGAACGAAGTCTTGAAGCCATTTTTGGGTGAGTTTGTGGTTGTATATTTGGATGATATATTGATTTTTAGCAGGAACAAAACATAGTATGTTGAGCATGTGAGAGCAGTGTTACAATGCTTGAAAGAAAAGAAAATATTGATAAACTTGAAGAAGTGTACATTCATGCAACGAGAGTTAGTCTACCTGGGTTTTGTGGTTTCAAAGGAAGGAATGAAAATGGATCCTGAGAAAGTGAAGGCTATCCTTGAATGGCCAACACCAAGATGCACATTTGATGTGAGGAGTTTCCATGGATTGGAAAGATTTTACCGGAAATTCATTAGGAACTTTAGCCAAATATGTGTGCCTCTTACAAAATGTATGAAGAAGGGAGTGTTTCATTGGACTAGAGCAATAGATGAGTTATTGGAAGAATTGAAGAAGAGAGTAACAACACATCCAATATTAGCATTACCATATTTTAAGAAAGTGTTTCAGGTTGATTGTGACGCTAGTGGAACAACAATTGGAGCAATTCTAAGTCAAGAAGATAGACCCATTGCACTTTTCAACAACAATTTGAACTAGTCCGGAAAGAAGTATTATGTTTATGATCAAGAATTTTATGCTATTGTGCAGGCTTTGAAGAAATGACGACATTATCTATTGTCGAAGGAGTTTTTCTTGTTCACGGATCACAAAGATTTGCAGTATAGTAACAACCAAGGTAAGTTGAATCAAAAGCATACTAAATGGGTAGAATTATTGCAAAGTTACTCTTTTGTGTTTAAACACAAGTTTGAGAAGTCCAATAAGGTAGCTGATGCATTAAGTCGGAGGATAGTGTTACTCAATACCATGTCGATAGAAGTGGTAAGCATGAACTATCTAAAGACATTGTATGAAGAAGATGCAGATTTCTCAAAATCTTGGAAGGCATGTAAGGAGCCTTGGAGTTTAGAGAGAAGACCATATTTGGACTACCATATCCAGGAGGGGTTTTTGTTTAAAAATCAGCAGTTGTGTATTCCCAGAAGTTCCATACAGCTGAATATCATTAAAGAGCTATATAGTGGTGGTTTAGGAGATTTTGAGATGGATAAGACCGTAGCCTTGGTAAAGGAGAGGTATGTTTGGCCCAACTTTAATAAGGATGTTCGAAATTTTGTTGAAGGTTGCAGGATCTGCCAACTAGCCAAAGGAAAAAGTCAGAACACGGGACTTTATACTCCATTTCCAGTACCCAAAGGAATTTGGGAGGATATTAGTATGGATTTTGTCTTAGGATTTCCTATGACTCGAAGAAAGCATGATTTAGCAATGGTAGTGGTGGATAGATTTTTGAACTGGCACACTTCATAATGTGTAAGAAGACTAGTGATGCTAACGAAGTAGCTGCATTGTTTTTTCAAAGAAGTGGTCAGATTGCATGGATTTCCATGGAGTACTACTTCATATCGTGATACTAGATTTCTTGGTAATTTTTGGAGGACACTCTGGAAAAATTTAGCCTCATATTTATTGTACAGTTCAGCGTATCATCCTCAAACGAACGGTCATACAGAAGTAGTGAACAAGAGTCTATGAAATTTGTTGATAATTTTAAGTGGAAAGAATCCTAGTCAATGGGATTTAACATTGGCCCAAGTTTAATACATATATAATGATTCGGTGAACATATCTATGGGAAAGAGTCCATTTCAGATTGTTTATGGATGGTTGCCAAAAGGTGTGGTAGATTTGGTTTCATTGTTGGATTTGGAGGGCAAGAAGAGTGTTGATACAAATGATTTTGTGGATATTATGCATGAATTACAAGAACACGTAAAGAAGAAATTGCAGACCATCAATGATAGTTATAAGAAAATAATTGATCAACATAGAAGACATAAGGTATTCCAAGAGGCTGAGTTGGTCATGGCCCACTTGAGGAAGGAGCGATTTTCTCGAGGCACATATAATAAACTCAAGTACAAGTGTCACACACCTACTACAGCAACTTAGATTTTTCCTCTTTTTCTTCGAGGAACAGAATCCTTGAGACTTCTATGGGGCCTAGCGCAGACCCTCTCTTCCTTTATCCTCCTCCAAATGACCACAAGCTGGCCTTAGCGCAAGCGCCTTTCGCAACTCACGAGTCGGGAATCAAGACTCTCGACTCCCCTTTCTCCAAACACCGATACCCGAGATACTATATGGGTATGGCTCCCTCCTCACTAGCGCCTGCTACATGTAACTGTAGGCTAGGCCAAACACTAGCACCACTCGCAACCTCGCCAATCGAGGTGTTGAGCTCTCGTGCTCCTCCTTCGCGAATCCCCGAGATGCGAGAGATCAATGTTGCGTGGACTTTGCCAAAGTGATGCGCACACGCCACTTGTCAACCCCAATATACTCTGCTCACGAGTTGTATCGTCGTCGCCCGTCGCATGAGACCTTGGCTCTTGAGGTTTCGCGGCCTTAGCGATCAAGGTGCAGCTTCCTCATCCTACGAAACCACGAGCCAGGATAAGTCAATAGGGGGTTGACTCTTTCCCAAGTGACATGTGTCCATCACCTGTCACCCATTCCCACCTTTCTTTGGGTGGTTGTTGTTACGCCACCTATTAACCATGCGGTCCCCACTTACTAATAGGTCACGTGTTTGCACGAGCCCTCAGCGCTCGGCACTTTGTGACTTCTACAATCGAAAAGAAACTCTCTCAAGTTTCGAACCTCCGATAGGCGATAACCATGAAAGTTCTGTTCCAATGGTTCTCCCGTACCTTGGATCCAATGGTCACGATGACGTCACGATCTCGCGAATCGTGAGTTCATGCAGCCCTACCCTTGACCACTCCAAGTCACGAGTCAGCGAAATTCTACTCTCCTGCCTTTACAAAGGCTAAGATCGACGGTCAATAGGGCTCTGTCAGATCCTTGGATCTACGGTCCGGGATCCCATCGCTACATGCGAAGGCTGAAAGGGTCGAGGTGTTAATGTCTGCGCTCCTTCTCTAGATCTATTAGTCTCGACAGATCTAGGGTATTCCCGAAAGGATTCTGACCGTTCGTCTACCAAATGATAGGGTATTCTCTCTTTCTATAATTGGGCTCGCTATCCCTTCTGAGTTTGAATCACAAATTTCAACTTCTTGGGGCTTCAAACTCCCACGACTCTGAGACCTTAGAGAGCTATCCTTCCTTGCATAAGGTTTCCAGACCCGGATTGCATGAACCTTCAGACATTTCTTGGGCAATCGTCTTGAATCTTAGTCAAGTCTTTGGGTAAAGGTTCGGCACGGTTCCAAGGTTTATGGGGTAATCTCCGGGGAAGAGTACTCTTGAGGAGCCTACATTATGGGAGTTAAGCAAACAAGACGATTCTCAGTGGAGTGAATCCATGCCCTGACCTTAATCCTTTGTACAGAAACCGACTATGGCATGTAAGCATACACAGGCATCCATTATTTCCAGTCTAACACACCAGGCAATCATTCTACACAGAAATTATTATGGGCATATAAACATAAGCATGTATTCATGATATTTAGTTTGAAATACAAGGTATAAAACACTTATCAGATCTACCAGGCGTGATGCAACTACTGAGAGGGGTGCTCATTTCCACCCAACCATAGGCTCAGTGACTCTAAACAAATTTACCACTAGCCACCCCCAAGCTAGACCACGATGCTTTGAGGTTCAGTCTCCTACTTCCAAATCAACATAAATCAAGGACGAAGGTTACTCTCCTTCTCCTTATACAGGAAAATAATCCAGGATGAAGGTTACTCTCCTTCTCCTAGTATTCAAAACTGCCTACGTTTCCAGGGTTTCTCCAGTCTCTTTCGCAATCCCGTCACGCACACTGCTCTTCTCCCTACCACATTTCCTCTCTTGCCAATTTATGTCTGCAAGGTTGCGTGTGGCGCGAATTCCGTCATTCGTGGTCAGGTCTGAGGGCTGTTATGGATGGGCGGTTCACCCCCATCCCCTCATTAAATCTTGAGGAGCCTCCCCACCTACCAATCTGACGGGAAATCCATTCCAGGATCAGAGAGTTGCTTTGGTTTGTGAGCAAGTATAAACCAGTACAGTACTGGCTCGGTGGAAGTTAACACAACCATTCT
>JASDQU010271858.1:0-15223 GCA_032191745.1 Picea mariana
TTGATGGTTGGAGATGTTACAAATTCTTTCATGCCTAGTGCTAGTTATTCTCATGATGATTTTTGACTTCAGGACCATATAGTAAAGTCAATTCATGATATTTATGTGCTTTTTATTCTTTTTAATTGTAATTATCTTATTCCAACATGGACGATAATGTGAACAACCATGTGGATGCCAGAGGGTCAAGGAGGAATGTGAACAATCACATTTGTGCAACTCCCATTTTCTCATGTATAAATATATGTAAGGGCCATTTTAAATGAGAACCTTTTTTTTGAACAAAAGGGACTTGAGAGGAGGTTTTTTTTAATTCAAATTGCAAGCTCCCATTGGGCGGAGATAATATAATCACACACATTTGTGGTGAAGAATTGTGTAATTCATTTGTTGCATTTCCTCATTGATGATATGTGAGTATTTTTCTTATGAATGTGTATTCCTAAAGTTTGGTATTTTCTTTTATGTTTAACTACCACATTTGATTATGAATGTAAATTTTGGATTTATTATTTTGTGTAAATAAAATACATTTAAGACTAAAGAGGAATAGAAATATGTGTTTCAAATTTTGAGCAGTTTCAGTGATTCCACTACTTGAGCTTAAAAAAGAAAGAAAACAACCTTACCTTGGGTATATGACGAGGAAGAACATACAAAAATATGGTAATGAAAAACAAGTAAATAAAGGAAAGGGACCCATAGGGTAAGCATGGGATCATGCAATAGGTGGAAATTTTGAGGGAACCAACAAAGGTAAGGGACATGTTGGATAAGAGTGGGATGCAATAAGGTACAACACTATATAAGTCAACAAAGGCGAGGGACCCATAGGGTAACTGTGGGATACAAAAGGAGAAAATGAAAAACAAGTTAATGAAGGCAGGGTATCCAAAGGGTAAGTGTAGAATGAAAAAGGTGGACATGTTGAACAAATCACGAAAGGAAAGGAACCCACAGGATATGTTTGGAATCCATGAGGCAACAACACTTGAGGAACCAGCAAATGTGAGGGAGCCATTTGATAGGAGTGGGATGAAAGAGGTGGCAATGTTGAACAAATCAATGAAGATGAGACATTGAAATGCTAAGTATTAGATGCAAGATGCAGATTCAAATGATGAAGGAGCCAATGAGGGAAATGGATCCACTATATAAGAGTGGTATGCAAGGAGGAAACAATAACAAAGGATCCAAAAAGGCAGGAGAGGTGACTAAATCTAAAAATAAAGAAGAAGGCTAGGAACTATAAATTAAGAACTAAGGGGAAAGGATGCAAGGGCCATGAAAAAAGAGAATATGTGAGACCACGAGGACATGAAAAGAAAAAAAATAATAAGAGAATGAGAAAAAGGGAAATCCAAATGTCTAACATTTCCTATATGGTGGTGCCCCAAATTTTATAGGGGGGTCCTAGGGGTGAGGAAGGGGACAACATGGAAAACTGTTAAAGACAAGGAAAGCACCAAGTGAGAAAAATATAAGGATAATAAGGTAGAGCATCACTACAAAGGGTATGGCGAGGTTTGGACCAAGGAATGTAAGGACTTGCCTAGAGTAGAATAGGGTACAAAGAAAGTGAAAGTTTGCTTGGAGTAGGACATGAAAATAATCAAGAAGAGGTAGAAACAAGGGCACATTGAAGGTGACTTTAAGCGAGGATGTCAATAATATAGGGAGGCCAAGAGGGAATGAATGGAAAGACATGGAGAGGGTGTCCTATAGGGTAGGATAGATAAGGCTAAGAGAAGATTCTTAAAGTGGGGAAACTTGAGTGGTAGGAAAAGCAAGGGAAGGCGCCATAAATTAATGAGGATAACTAGAGGAGTCTCAAGTAGGAAAGTGATAGGCATAAAAAAACACAAGTATTGAATCAAAGGAAAGTTGCAATAATCACTCTAAGGAAACATAGGTTATGTAGAAGCATGAAGGACTCAAGCTAAAGGAGAATTGATAGACTGAGAGATAATTAGAGAGATAGGCATAAGGGATATCTTGGCTACTAACCACTCACCATAGTTCAAGTTTGATAAGGAAGGTTTAAAGTTACAATTTGATGTTTAAGGTCTAGGGGAACCACATTGATGCATCCAGTCGTGTAACTTTGAGCATTAGGAACTACATAACATCAAGCATAACAAGGATAAAACAATTAGTTGAGGTTTAACAAAAGCACTTCTCCATATTCTGTTTTGAGCAAGGGTTACTAATGGGGGAAGGTAAATGAAGGTTTTAGTAGAGGTTTTCTTTTTGGTGCGTAAAACCTTACAACACACCTGTGTGCTATCATAACACACCCACTAGTGCATTTATATATCTAAATGCACCACAAATAAAAATTCAAAGAATGGTCTCCTACACTCGAATTTTGTATAATACAAACATTGGAAAAGAATTGTCATTTGATGCATCTAAAACATATATATGCCTCAATGCTTATTATTAATTACAACACATTGATGCATTATGTTATAAAGTGCACCATTTTTAGAGTCAAATAAAAAACTTGAATGATGTAAGAAGGACAATTTTAAAAAATTTAAATGGCAATGCTTACATAGCCTTTAGACACACTAGTGTGTGCAATACGATGCAAACTGCATCAGGGATAACATTTAAAAAAATCATATATATAACCACACTCGTGCAAAGCGATACAAGATAAAATATCACAGGGTTAAATTAAAAATATACAGATCATGATTCAAATTTATAATAGTACATGATATTTAAAAGAAAATTATATGAAGTGTGCACTAAACATACAACTGCCTCGATGCACCATAGAGATAAAACCACACTGGTGCATATTGATACAAGGAGTATCGTCTCAACGCTAAATACAAACCTAGTGTAAAATTGTTTATTTTAAACATACAGTTAGTAGTGAAAACTAAACATAGCAATGCACCAATGCACAATTCTAACATGTGCAATGAAGTATGTTTAAATATTTAAAAAAAAATCTCAATTATACACCCCCTACCTATAAATGAAAAATGCTTCAAGATACAAGGCACACTATAGTAAGGTAAAATAAAAAAATGTCAAACCAAATTTTCATTTTTACTACCCTGGAGTGCTTCACACACATTCAAGTATCGATGCTTCTAATACCCTATGAGTGTCCCATTGTTTAGTGCTATGGAATTGTTGGATTTCACTAGTGCTCCTTTTCTATAGTGAAATTTATTTGTTTCCTTTTTTTTTCCATGAAAGCCATGAATTCGTGATGGAGACAAGGCTAGGTAAATTCACTGCTATACCTTAATTTATAGTTTCACTCATTTAATTTTTCAATTTAGCATTTCAATTCTCTTTTAATTTCATAATTTTGAGAAAATTCCCCATATGACATTATTTATGTTCATGCATCTATGGTTTGTGCATTGCACCTCTTAGCAATGCTCCATATCATTCTAAGCACATCAATTTGAATATGATTTGCATGTGAATTTATTATGTTATCAAATGCAATAAGGAATGTAATGGAGCACCATTATAGGTGTTCCATATCCACTCATGCACATTACATAATAGCAGCACCAAGTGACGATGGTGCACATCTGGATGATTTAATACAGTTCAAGCAGTCCAATCATAAATTCAAGCATTCCAATCAGAAGTTATTATCGTCGGAGGTTTCCCCATATTCATATTGACATCTCTTATCAATATCAATTTCTGACGACAATAGTTGTTCGGCGATCCTTCCTTTTCAATCTTCCCGCTCCTCAACGGTTATAATTTCCTAGCACCCCCGAATGCATTTATTTTGTTGTGTACTACCCTAACCTAGTCTAAGTTGTATCATACCTCATTCATTGATTACACTAGGGTTTGGAGGGAATTTTTGAAGTGTTTATACAACATCAAGACTCTAGGTTTTTCCACTTGCTCGCTAAGTAAGATAAATGTTGTGCTCGCGAATTTATGTTCTCTCAGTCTGATTAATTATTTTCCCATGTTTTTGAGTGAGTATTTTTCACATCATTTGAATATTGGTATTTCTTTCTCTGAAACGACCCTATTAACTATTGACTTGTTTGTTTGCGCAGGTGACTAAATGTCACAGATGCCGACTAGGAAGGGAAAACTCCAAACTTCCGGAACACCTGTTCCAAATTCAATCCTTGATTCATTCAATAACGTCGACATGAACAAACACGATGGAATGGAACACTATCTCAACTATGCTAATATTTTGGATATGTTCCAAAATGAAAGGTTCATGTTTGATGACCCAAACATTGATGCGTACATGAATATCCAGAAAAACAACATTCATATAGCAGCTTCCCACCCAAATTTGTTTCCTTATAATGATGCAGCTATATGGTGTTTTGTGTATCTACAGAAAGATACACGACTAATAGTTAATGCTTCAGGTCTCTCAATTGTGTCACTCAAAGCAGAAGAGATCCGATCTAGATATCAGACCCAGAGCCTACAATATCCCTAGATGAGTCATTCCTAGACCAATTCGGGGTCGAACATGAAGAATTTGAGACCCTGATGGAAGAATGGTTTTACGATGAGGAATGACTAGTGAAAAAGGGGGAAAGGTATGTCCCAACACGATACCTTAAGATCCCTTACATGATTTTGAATACCATGATATGAAAACTTTATGGTGAGGAAACTAGCACCTATTTTAGGATGGATTGGTTTCCCATGGCTTACACAGTAGTCCAGAAGGGCCAAGCGTTCAACTAGGAGAACATCCTTTCTTTCAGCATCACTAAGCATATATAAGATCCCAAAGGTATGAAAAAACATGGCTTCTACATGTCTTATTATCTCATAGATGTTGTGTGTGTAGCAAATTCATTCCCCACATTTAGTTGGTCTTGGACCTCAGAAAATGGCCTAATCCATTTGTATTGTTTGCAACTGTGGGAAGTTAACTACAAGGAATATTTATATGATATATGTGTGAATTTACTCGCCCCCTTGCATAAATCTATCCTTTTCCTTTTCCCACACATGATCTCTCCAGGGGCTATCAAAACCTTAAAGGAGATCGGGGACTGGTATATGAAAAAATACTACACTTATGTCAGGATCTATGGGGCCACAGGACCACCACACATGCTACCCAAATATGTGCTCTAAAAGTTATTGGAGAGGGAAATAATATACCGGGCTATGCAGAAAGGGGCCACTGCCTACTTATCAGAAAAGAACAAAAGGTACTAGCCGATTTTCCCCCTCCACATAGGCTCATACTCTTTATAGAACAAAAAACAAGCCGAAAATTACTCAGAAACACTAAAGGAATTATGCCTCTGTCTCGAAGATCCCAAATCACATGACCCCAAAAATGTGGTGTACGAACACATGAAATCCATCAGGTTGGTGCCACAAATTATGCACGAGGCTCGGCTCTCAGAAGATGTCTTCTGAGGTGCTTTAAGTTTTGAGGAAGTGGTAGAGAGGATCACCATCGATGTTGCTCAACAACAACTAAGGAAAGAGGAAGAACAAGATAGAAAACTGAGGATAGAACAATTCAAATCCCTCCTCTTCAAAGACAAAGANCCCAGGGAAAATTAATACAAGTGAAGGGGAAAGAAAAAACACATGACAATCAACATCGGCCACACTAGGAAAGGCCCTGGAAAAGAAGAAAAAAGAAAAAGGTCAACATTCTTGATGTCCAGGACAACAGGTTAGTAGGTGACAATGCAATTATCATTATAAGCCCTGATGTCGATTTGGTTAACACCTTGATTGAGGAGTGCACCCCCTTAGCCTCTATCCCAAGGAGTTTATCACTCACTTGTGAAGGAATCGACTTCAAAGGAGCAATAGTTTCCATCAAAAATTACTATTACAACCAAAAGACATGAACTATCGAGAAGAGAACCCCTAAAAGGAAAAGAGGAAAAGACGATTTAAGCCAAGAATCTCCCGAAAGGAACATCAAATGGAAAGTTGGACCATATTTGAAGGATAATACGATACAAGAAACCTGAACACTCAAATCTTTTGTTGGTGTGAACATAGTATTGGTCCATGAAGTTGCAGGAGCACTTGATGCTGCAAAAGTCAGAGTCATTGAGCTAGAGACGACCCTAGAAACCATTAAGGAAACTATGGCTAGTGAACACAAGAAGGAAATCCAACAAACAAAGGAAATCCATAAAGAGGAGTTGGAGAGGAGACTCAAGGCAAATGAAAAATATCTACATGATAGATTCAACGAAACAACCTCCCTCACCCAAAAGGCCCATGTGAGTGAGATGGAAAATATTAAAACCACATAGGACTAGGAGGTAGTGAATCTCAAAGGAGAGTTGGTTGAATTAAGAACTTTTAAAGAAAGAGGTGAAAAGGAAATCAAGAATATAAACCTTGACAACGATCTCTTGAAGAAAGTTGTAGAGGAAATCCAATACCAAACAATTTCTCTTGAAACCATAAAAGCAGGATCCATTTAGAAGAATGAGGAACTTCGAGACACACATAAGAGGTTATTATGTGCGCTTAACAAAAATATGATGGTGAGGTCTGAGCATACAAAGTTGAATGTGCAAGTGAAAGTAATGTATGAAAAATACCAGAAATCCCTATAAGCTTACAATGGAGTCAAAGAATGGAAAGATTCACAACAAGCATTCCCAGAGACCCTGTCAATGTACTCAGATGAATGAATAATCAGAGATTAGTGACTCTTGGATGCAAGAATGGAAACAATTACAAATGTCCTAAAGACTCAAGAGTAGATCACTACATCTAGCACATAAATATAGAGATCGACAAACATTATACTCTTATAGTTTGATATGGATTCCCTAAGGGATATTGATAAGTATTCATCGACACAAACGATGGTCGAAGATGGGGATACCAAAAGAAACCTCAGTCTGAAATCCATCAAAGCAATCGAAAAAAATCAGTGTGTAGGTTATAGAGACAAGACTAATCCAACCCTCCAGAATGATCGCATTGACAGAGGATTCCATGCAACGTGTTGAACAAAGCTTGAGGACATAAGTCATCATTCCCATGTGCAAAAGCAAGGCAGACCTAGAAAGAATGCAACTATATCAAGTGGATTCCATACTCGAAGACTTAAAAAGCTTGAAGGCATTCATAGATGTGAAATTGCAACCATCAGGACCCTCTTGATAATCTCATTGTAACCAAAATTTTGCAAAGCAATCATTTTACTGTAATTATGTTATTGTCCTAATTGGGAAAGGAAACTAAAGCATCGCTTTAGGATCCTAACAGTTCGGAAGATAAGGAATGTGAAGGGCTTCCATAGTCCTTTTATAAATGAGATGAATTTAAAAGGGAAAGGGCTTTTGGTTCTTTTTTAAGATGATTGATATTATTACTTTCAGATGAATAAAGAACATGAGACATTTATGAAAATGATGGTGTCAATGTTTATGAATGCGATTACTTAAATTTATGCATGTTTTATTCTGTAGTTTATGGATGTTGGTTCATGAATTTCTTTGGAATTAACGTTCTTCTATTTATAGTCACCATTATTCTTCATTTTTAGTACAACAACCTTGTGATTCAGGTTATCAATCAATTATGTTGGTTATAACTGGCTAATTTGTCAAGCTTTAATATTCCTTGCTATATGAATTTCTTCTATACAACTAATACAAATCTTCTAATGTACTCACCTTTTAGCTTGCTCCTGATCATGATAGATTAGTTTAAAGTAGATTAGAATCTGCATCTTAGGTATGTAATCACTCATCTTAGCTTATAAATATTTAGTTAGGATTGTTATTAATTCATCTGAGAACCTTCGGTTCTTAGATTCATATTTAGTTAGTATATTAGTTAGATCAGTAACCATGCCAAAATCTGGTAGGAAACGCTATCTCAAATGAGAGTGGTCTAATTGGGACCTACCGTTGGGTGTTTTTCCTCATTTGATTAAACGAACCAGTTTGGCTCATCAACAAGTAGTAAGTTATTTTATGCACTTTCTTTTAAATTTTTCATTTTTCAACATTTCTTTTTACATCAACAATTTAACTACAACATTCAAACCAAACATCAACAAATTTATAACAACACCAAAACACAACACAACTTTGAAATTTTCCTTTGAATGCCATTGCTCCCCCAAAGATAAAATATTGTAGGTTGAAAGGCCTTTGACCTAAGTTCCCTTTAAGGCGTGCTCTTATCTCCATTAGACGAAGCAAGGTCCCCCACCTTGACCCATACTCTAGTTCTAGCTCCTCAAATTCTGAACCCTTGTCCCCGTTGCGAGGTATTGGTGCATCGAGATCTCATGCTTTACCTCCTTCACTCGGACCATCTCCTCCTAGTTCCCCCATGGCCTAAACTACCCCAACATCCTTGCATTTCATGGTCAGTTTGAGTATTAAACCTTAACCAATTAATCAATGAAACCATCCACCATGACCCACCTAGCCTCTCATTCCTACTAAACTACCCTTTGAAATCCCTAAGTTTGAAGGAAAGTTAGGGGAAGACTCGTCCACTCATGTGATGTGCTTCCACCCATGGTGTTCATCGAAGTCTGTCAGAATCCTCCTTTTCGAAAGAACCTTGATGGGTGTCGCTGCAAAGTGGTACATTGACCAACATGGGAACTCTCACTGTACCTTAGAATCCATTTCCAAGGTGTTCCTCACCTTTTTCCAATGACCTATTCGCCATGACCTGGGGATTGAGATCCTTACCACATGTCGCTAAACCACTTCCACTCATATCTCAGACCACATCCATGAGTGGCACAGACAGTGTGGCTTGTGCAAAGCTAAGATCGATAACATATTCTTGAAGTCCCTCCTTCCTCCCATCGCTAAGGATGTCACCATGAAATTGCTTTGGGATGAGGAAGAGGCCATCCAGAAGGCCCGACAGTATGACTTGATCTACGCTCATTCTAGGTATATTTATACCATGCTCCATGATACCCCTCATTCTCGATTAGGTGACTCAACCACTCCATGCATATCCCATGCAATTGATGGCCTCATCGAATCTATCTCTCTAACATGTACACTACCCTCACCACCTGGACCTAATGGATCTACCCCTCCTTATGGTGGTCCCCCACTCATAGATGCTCGACCCCACCCTTGGTACCATCACGCACCTCATCTCATATGTGCATGATTACATGCTACCCTACACTGCATGTCCATCCTCATCACCATGGTCAGGGTCATCCATGTGGAAAACCCTCTTGTGGGGTTACCACCAATCCTTATTACCCTTTTCTTGGTCCACCACCAACCACATCTTCCCCACCCGCATGTGTTGCCCCTACCCATGCTAGTTCACCTGCACCTCCTTCCCAAGAACAAGTGTATTCCCAATAGAATGATCCCCTTCCTCCAAACCACAACAAGAGGAAGGGGAAGGAAAACAACCAAAATTAGGGACCCCAGTGAACCCATAACTCAACCCCCAACACTGGGGGAAACCATCCTGACCCCAACCAAAGCCAAGGAACAAAACCAGTGCCCAAGTAGAGGAAGAACCAACCCCTTCACACCAAAACACCTTATGATTGTTCCAGTTTCTATGGAAATTACACTCATGAGTGTCCTCTCCTTCATCATGTGTCGAATTTTGGAAGCCTCTCAGGCTACTCAGTGAGCCAATTCCCAACCTTCCCCTCCATTCTCATTGCAACCGATTGTGTTGCAGAACCTTTTCCCAGCCCAAAGGTTGGTGTTCACTTATGTTCCCCTTCCCATGTTCCTCACCCATATGGTAATGGAACTTACCATATTCTTTTTTTGGATTCAACCGATGTAAATCTCACTACTCGATCCCATCAATATGGTATGCCCCTAGAGACACAACTGAATATGCCCTATGATCCACCTTTTTCCACCCTGGGGACTTTATTGATTCCTTGTTAATCCACCAACATCCCTTTGAAGGTTCCAAAGGTTCTGATTCGGTGGAATGTAGTCAACCTTCATGGGAAGGCAACCCATCATTATAACATCATCAATGACTTGGCCTAGGCCCCCCACCGCCATGTCATCTCTTGAGGTCCTTCAGACGTGCCCCCGCAAAAAAGAAGTCTTTTCCTACTGACTTAGGAGTTGTTGATCCTATAGATGATTGCATGATCACCTTCGATAGTGATCAAGTTGAACCCTTCCACTTTCCCTCTTTTGTTTCCTTACAGATCCCTATGACCATCAACAAATACATCCATCGATGTATTGTTGATGAAGGCGCATCCACATGTGTCATGTCTTCTCAGGTTTGGCAGTAGATGGGTTCTCCCACCCTCCCATATTCGATCTCCTTTCGAGTGTACGATGGTCGACCTTCCCAACCCTAGGTCCTTTACCAGAACTATAGCATAAATCTAGGGGGAAAATAAGTTCACGTCAATGTTAAGGTCATAGATGCCCCTTTGGAATACATCTTCTTGTTAGGATGTATCTTCATGTATTACATGAAGGTCATGGCCTTTTTAGTGTTTCGAAAGATGATTTCCCCCCATAATGGGAAACTTGTTACCATTGATCAACTGGCATATCACAACCCTCAGGCCCAAATTCATCTTTACAATGTGGTTTCTTCCTTAGGAGGGGACCAAACCACTACTCCCATCAACGAAATTATCCCCTGAGTCTATAAGGACTCTAACTTCTTAGGTGCATACTACAGACCACCTTCGGAAGTTACTGCACCCAATCCATCTAATGTTTGCATGGTGTCATGCAACAATGGACCAAAAGAACCAAACCTACAACCCTCTATTGGACCTACCACAACTGCATCCTCCATTCCTCCACCAAGGATGAAATGGCCACATCTGCACTATCCCTTTGACCATGTGCATTTTTTGTTTCCATCTCATGGGATCGTCAGTACCCTGGTTATGGCTGCCCTCACCCTAGGGTTTCTAGTGTGGTATTTGGATCCACCTCCCACCTCTCTTTCGACCTCTACACCTAGAACATATTTGTCTTTGAACCCAATGCAACCTATACCTGTGCACATTGGTATTCCCTGGACACCTGCATAGCCTACACCTCAACCTTCATAGGCCCAATATTGACCTATGTCGGCTCCACCTTCACAAACTCTAAAAGGAAAATGAGTTGACAAGGGGGGGAAATTCAAAGTCAAATGTAGAACCAACTCTTCCAAACAAACCAAGGACACCCAGACCACTGCATCTAGGCCCATACCACCATGTGCCATATCTGATATCATTGGCCACACTACCTTCAATTGTCCAAGGCTACCCGAGCTTAGGGAACTTTACAATGCTAAAGACTTAAAACTTGATTCCTTCATACCCACTATGGAAACCTATCTTATTGAGTCTTCGAACAATCATATTAAGTCCTTGCGCACCAATTAAACATGTGCTTTGTGTGCCACTTATGGCCCTTGTTTCGACCATTGTCCCTGTATACCACACTATTAGGATGCCCTTCATGTTCTCCATCAGTTGGATTATGTTCACTTGGACGAGTCAACCATGACCAATTCTCAATCCACCATTGAGATTGGTCTCCTTGAAGTGCATACCAGTGATAATTCCATGCAAATTCTCTATCTATCACATTGTGTTTATCTCTAGGAAGACTTGACGTTGAATTTTCCTTCCTAGACCTTTTAATGTGTTTTTCTAATTTTGGGAAGACAGACTCCAACAAAGAAGTTGTCCCACTTTTGTCAAAAATATTTGGATATGTCCACACTCTAATAGGTATATGTCTCTAACTTCAACCTCACACTTGGCTTCGATCTCCTTGAATTCCTCCATACCTCGTTAACTGGCCAAAAACTATTGGGTGGAATAAAAATGGGCTACCTTATTCGTCATGTGGTATATTCAATGAGATCCCATATTTTGATGCAAGTTGATGATTCAGATTTAGGAGTGGAACAAACTGATTAATAGACTGAATGCAATAAACACATAGATATGGAGAATAACACAAATATCCAATGAACAATATCTTCTATTAAATAATGAAATAGGTTGAAGCTGTAAAACTGTAGAACTAAAACTTACTCGAATGGTGGTAGCTATCTCTGAGAAGAGATGTGGCTGCTACATGCATCCGTCTGAGCAGAATGGATTACAATGAGGTTCCATAGGCCCTTTTGATATTACTCACAAATTCCAAAACCCTAGACATCCAAAAACCTAACCCTGGAAAGTGAAACACAAAAAGTCATGTGGGCCCTATAGGTAAGTTGGTAGAATTTGGTACGTCAACTTCCTAGGGCCGTAAATTTTGCATACGAACTATGTTTTAGGCACGTAATATCCCATTGGAAATGTCTTTTAGAGAACTACGCATTTCACTGTCAAACTCTGAATCCATCTACAGTTTGAATATGGCGAGCCAAAAAAACAACGTTTAGGGCCCCAAACCGGCCCTGAAAATACCAACAAGATGTGCTAACATGAAAACATACAAAATAAGCCAGTTGGATTAGATGAGAGGCCACCCATATCCACTTGAAGGATGTGTGGGGCTTTAGATATCCCCATAAGTGTATACCCCACAATTACAAAGTAGTACAGAAGAACGTGCTGAACAAAAACAAACACGAGGATCCAATTGGAATTTGTGGGTGGCCACCAATATCCACCTGGATCAATCCTCCCCCATTAGGAAGAAATGGTCTCCATTGCGTTGATTTCCCTCATCAGGTGAGGAAAATTCTGTTGGATTTGGTCCCGAGTGAGCCACTTTCCTTGGTGTAGGAGTTTCCCTGCCTTGACAACCCGATAAAGCTGGATCCGCTGTTGGCGAGTGTCCTTGACCTATGTGTCCATGATTTGATTAGTGGATGCTTGTTCCATGCAGTTAGGGTTGAGATATGTTGGTGTCAACTATTCTGCGATCTCAGAAGTGTCCAATAATGGTGGAAAATATGGCCGAAGGAGGTCCACATTGAATACTGGATGCAAACCAAGGAAGGGTGGAGTGTTGAGCTCAAAATAATTGCTACCCACAACCTTGGTGATAGTGTAAGGCCCATAAAGAAGTGGGTGAAGCTTCCAATGGGGCCCGATGAGACACTCCTTCTGTAGATGTAACCAGACTTTGTCACCAACCTGAAACTAGTGTGGTACCCTGTGTTGATCATGGCATTTCTTGCACTTACCATTGGATTTCTGCAAAATCTTGTGGACTTGTTGGCAGATGTGTTGAATCCTCTCAATGAATCTGGTGGCTTTTTCAATTGCAGACTGATCAAGGGAAGAGTCTGTCGGTGCGGTGGCAAGAGGGAGCACAACATCAATAGGTCCCAAGGGTTGGAATACCAAACCCACTTGAAATGGGATATGGCTGGTGGAACTATGGAGAGCCATGTTGTAACTGTGTTGGATATAGGGGAGACTCTCGTCCCATGTACATGGATGCTTAGAATTGTACATGCGCGGGATGTTCACAATCATCTGATTGACGACTTTTGTTTGGCCATCGGTTTGGGGGTGGAAAGCAGTGGATTTTGTGAGCTTAGTGTCCAACAGATACCAGAGACTCGACCAGAAGGTGTTGAGGAACCTGTTGTCTTGGTCAGAGATGATGGTCTGTGGTATCCCAAAGTGGACCCACACTCGTTCAAAGAAGAGCTTGGCAGTATCTTCCACTATTAAATTCTTCTTACAGGCTGTGAGGATGGCCATCTTTGAAAACTGATCAATGACCACAAACACATAGTCATTTCCTTGCTTAGTGGATGACAAGCCAGACATGTAGTCCATTGAGATGGTTTCCCAAGGCTTCTCGGGAATCGAAAGAGGGGTATATAATCCTTTCTTCTTGATGGTTGGCTTGGAAATGGCATATGCAATGCAAGATATGATATACTTGCTGACATCCTGTCGAAGTTTTGGCCAATAAAAATGTTTCTGAAGAACAACCACAGTTTTCTCTACGCCAAAATGTCCTGCCACCCGACTGTATTGGGCTTACCAAATCATCTTTGCACGCTCGCTTGTAGGAACACAGAGATGGCCCAAGTGGAATAAGAGTTTGTTCTAAATGTGAAAATCAATGACAGTTGCGCCTGTACCCAAGAGCTGATATGTGGTGGCGAAGTCTGGGTCTTGTTGATAAAGTTGGGGCCACTCAGAGGCTTCATGTCCACAGGAATGGAGCACAGTGGTGAGTGCATCCACATGGGGCCAACAAAGGAAGTCAACGACACGATTGGAGATACATGTCTTATACTTGATGTTGAGATGAAATTGTTGCAGGTAGGTGGACCACTTTTGATGGCGATCGTTCTGCAATTTCCCCTATGTCTGTATGAACTATAGAGGCTTGTGATCAGTGTGGATGATCGTCTCTTTCCCCAGAATCTAATGTTTCCATTGATGATAGGATTGTACAATGGAATACATTTCATTTTCATAGGTGGGGTATTTCCGTACATTATCAGAGAGCGTCTCACTATGGTATGCCACCGGATGCCCATGTTGAGTGAGAACTGTGCCCACAACATAGTCAGATGCATTAGTATCAATCTCAAATCGTTGTTTCAAATCAAGCAAGGAGAGTACCAAAGCTGAGCACAAGTGATACTTCAGATCATCGAATGCTCAGTGTTTCTCCTTCCTGCACACGAACTTGGCCCTACCACCGCCCTTGGTCACCTGGCTGAGGACCCATGCAATATGGGAGAATCCCAACACGAACCATCAGTAGAATTTGGCTAGCCCCAAAAAGATTTGAAGCTCGGTCAGTGTGGTTGGGGTTGGCTAGTCACAGATGACTTGGATCTTAGCTAGAATAACATGTATCCCATGCTCATCAACAATGTAGCCAAAGTATTTGACCCTATTCATTCCAAAAGAGCATTTTTTCAAGTTGGCTTACAGCTTGTGTTGCCACAGAGTGCTCAAAACCTATTGAATATGTCGCATGTGCTCTTCCCACGTTCTATTGAAGATGAGGATTTCATCCAAATATACCACCAAAAAGGAGTTGGTGAAGGGTCTCAATAAATCATCCATCAACCTCATGAAAGTGGTTGGTGCATTTGTAAAGCCAAAGGGCATGACGAGCCATTTGTAGAGACCTTCTTTAGACTTGAAGTTTGTCTTCCATACAATAGTTGGTTTGATGGGAACCTGGTGGTAGCCAGACTTTAGGTCAATCTTGTTGAAGAACTTTTCCCCCTTGAGTTGGTCAAGAAGGTCATCAATCCTAGGAATGGGGTAGCAGTTCCTGACTGTGATTTTGTTTAAGGATCTGTATCAATG
>JASDQU010271865.1:3735-14362 GCA_032191745.1 Picea mariana
TACACTCAATAGAATACTGGAAGTAACTTTGTAACGCCATATGAGGAGCAGAACTCCCATCCATCCGAGCTATAGTGAAAAGGATAGTACAGAGGGTCAAGTCTCGTACCCCCCAGATAGCCACTTTTCCTTTCTTTCTCTCAGCCTCGGGTACGCAGTGTAAATTGCAGTACTCACTCATCTTTAGCCCACCACCTCTACTACCGGTCAGGATAACATAGTACCCATGCCTGGATAATCCAGTCAAAAAGTAAATGTCCTCAATGTCTAAGGACAGTGTGTGAGCCCCCACATGAAACACCTGTTGATTAGGGTCCCACATACGCACCAGGTACTCTAATAGTCTGACTTGGGCCCTCATGCCCGGGAGGCGAAAGTATTTCAAGAGCCCACAGTCCCTCAAAGAAGCTATGGTAGGTGGATGATTTTCGGCCATTGCATTATCCTCTTCATGTTCCCTTTCGTGCCACTCAAGCACCATGTTGATGGACAATTATCTGCATAAGGAACACAATAAGAGGATTAATAACTTTTTTCATGCTTTGGATCTTTTTTATTGAGTAAAAATTTAAAAAAAAAATTGGCTTTGCGGTTCTTGCAGGTGCCCTATGTGCACAGTGCGAGAACCTCGCAGGTGGCTTAAGGCTCACCTGCGAGAACGCCTCATTCTCGCAGGCCCTGTATAGCCTGCCTGCGAGAATGGCAGCGCGCATGTATGGCTTTGAAAAACAACTTAAAACTACAAATTTAACCCATGAAATTACAAAATTAAACCATGAAAGTGTTAAGGACGAAGAGCTTACTTAACTGTCGTAGATGGCTCACTGAATGGTCTCTCGTAGCTCCCACAATCTAATGCCAAACTTGGAGGGTAAAAGAGGGGGTTTTTGAGCTCAATAGTGGAAATGTAAAAATGGTGTGGTAAAAAGACTTTTTACTCCTTTTATTTACTTTTACTATATCATTTTGGTTTTTTATGATTATTTAACAATTAAACCCTAATCCCTAATGTCATGTTGAGTGTAATTCTTGCAGGCGTGATAACTTTGATGATCAAATATCGGGATATGGACATATTTTTTCTTGTTCCATCGTGTGTTTTGATTGTTTTTTATGGTTTTTACATAAAACCTCGAGCGTCGTTTTTGTCCGTTCTTGTGCTCGTAAATACATGAGAATGTGATCGAGCATACTTTTATCACTTTTTCGAGCTCAACAAGGATATACGAAAAAGGAACCCCCTGGAGTCCTCTTTAAGCTCTTTTTAGACTCTCTAAACATGAAAAGATCACCGAGCAACCTTGCTATTTTCACGCTCGATAAAGTATTTGAAGTAAGAGTCTAGTGAGCGATAATTTATCTCTTTTTCGGTCTCATTCAGACTATTTTATGAAAAAGGAACTAAGAGAGTTCTCTTTTAAGTGTTTTTCCAAACTCTATAATCTTGAAAAACCTTCGAGTTTTCTATCTCTGGACTCGTTAAACAAACATTGACAGACCCATGATGGGACTGAACCACTCCTTCTTAGGGTTCGTTAAAAATACTCCGAGGGACTCGTCCGAAGGATGAGCTTATATCAACAAGCATATGTTATCCTCCTCAAGCTTGCGTAAAAAGAGGTACTCACCAAAAATGGTGGGGGAAAATTTGGGAAAGGGATATGTTTTCATCATCATATTGATTGGCAGTAAGTGTCGCCCTTGAACATGACACCCCCTATTCATCATTTGAAGCTGGTTTGGGAAGTCCATTTGTCTCTCATTCGATCTATTACAAGGTTATTCCATGTGTTGTCTTTGAGTCAATGTTGCCAAATCATTAGTCGTGTCGTTCATATGTTCAAGAGAAGTCCATATGAAACCTATATTGAGTCTGCCATATGCAGTTATCCATTCTCTCCGTGTCAGCCTTCCCTGTGTCCAGTCCAATTTACAAAATGCTCTGTTTCACCTTCAAAATCTGTTACTCATTTTGTGTCATTGATGGGGGATACATCAAGGCCCTCCTGTGATCAGTTTTGTTCCATCGACTTCAACTCATTATCTGGAATCAAGACTTAGAAATTAGTTGGTACCTTGGAGCTTGCATGCCTCAATGGCAAGTTTCCTCGCTTTCGATAGTGGGTTTACATCATTGAACCCTGATCGTAAGATTCCATCGGGTGTTTGACTTCAACTCATTTATTCACACTCGATGGATTGTACTAGGGTACCTTGGGAGTCATTGACATCACTGGTGATTTCCCTCGCACTTGTTAACGGTTTCATCAATGACCGGTAATCAAGTGGTTTCTACCATGTTCGACTTCAACACATGTAATCACATGGTTAGATTCATACTTTGGGCGATGATATTGAAGACCCTGGATATCGTCTTTGTGATTCAGGTTGCGATGGAGTATGTATAATTTGCGACACATAGATCCACTATGTATGTCTCGTGGCTATGTCGTCTTGATTTGAAATTTCTCGCATAGATCCACAGTGTATTCCGGTGGCTATGTTATATTTTGACAGCATGGATCCACAGTGTATGATTGGTGGCCATGACCCATGTCTATAATGTCATTAGTCTGTGATGTGAGTATCGGAATGCCTACCTCAGAATTGATATATATGATAGTCTGCAGATGCTTGGTTGTTCGCAGGTTTCCGATTAGGTGTGCTCCTGGTTCCCGACACACACATGTAGCTTACAAAGTCTATCGGCTGTCACTGGTTCCAACCTCATACTTTGGGGGGCATTCTGTTACCCATGATTTTGGTCGTCATGATGATGTATTGATGATGGTGTACTCAGACTCTTCATTAGAACTTTCTCCTGAGAAAAGTTACCTTCATCTCTTTCCAGAAATCACATTTTTGAGGACTGTTCACAGGCTGCTAGTATATTTTCCTGCGAGAATGAATGATTCTCGTAGGCTGCTTTAAGCCAGGGTGTGAGAAGTTCGCACTGTGTTGAACTGCTAGGGTGCGAACTCTTTCTAAAGCAAGGAAAAATATGAATTCTCGATGCTTCTATAAGGGAATCTTCTAGAAGGATGAGATGGAATTCGAATGGTTATCCTAGTACTGGATTCCCTGATATTTTGGGATCATTCTTATCCAAGTAACTAATTCATTCTCTCCTATATATTGAGGGAATTCTCATGAAAAAGGTTAAGCAAGGTTAAGCAAGATTCATTGGAGAATTGGTGAAAGAATTGTGTGAAGGAATGATGCTACAACTGCTTGGAGACTCCAGCAAGTTCATCCAAAGGAGTTGATCTTCTTCATGCAAGTGAGAAAGTGTGTGTGTCGAAGCCAAGGGACATTGAAAGGAAGTTTGCAACATCAAGGCTCAGGTTGTAATTTTTACTTTCCATTAATATGATACAGTAATATGTCCCTTTCCCATAAATCTAATTCCATTTTATTGTGTAACTCCTTGATCATATACATAGATTAACTGTTGAATAGATTGTGCTTTCTTCACTTCAGTTGGTTTGTATTGTTTTGGTCTTGACTGTACGAGAGCACTGGAGTGAAGCGGAAGAAACAAAGACCAAAGGAAGCGATAATAAGGTATGTCCTTTGTTCTTGCCTCGTATTTAATTCAATGGTTAGAATCTAGGGAAAGAGTCATGTTTTGTCTTGCTTTGTTCTAGATCCAGGTGGATCTAGGGAGATCGGTTTGTGTTCGCACTTACGGATTTATCCAATAAAAGTTAGTTCTCTTTAAAATTCGGTACTGAGTCATGGCTTCGCATTTCAGGGTTTCGGGGATCACGGTTACATGAGGTATGTCAACACTAAAACCCGAATCCCGAAATCGTGATGAGGATAGTTTTAAATTAATCAGAATTAAGACTGATTTTCACTTCTTTCAGGAAATCGAGAATTTGGATTTCGCGATTCAAAATGTATTGAAGAGATATTGTTCTGAGTAAACCCTGAATCCCGAAAGGTTAAAAAGATGGTTAATTAACTCCTTTAGGGTTTTAAATTATTGCGATTTAAAGTACTTTACAGAACATGTGTCTAGACTTTAATAACATTTGAGCTTCTTGTCTTTAGTTATAATGAAGAAATGGAATCATTTCGGGACTTCAGTATCGGTCTTTTGGACTGATAGCGAGGATTATACCTTATGAAAAACCAAATCCCAAAAGAGAAAAGTTTTAGTTTTAAAGGTGAAAATTTTTCAAACCTAGCTTCAACATAGGCTCCAATTGGGGACCTCGTCTCCTTGTGGGATGAGGAGAATGGGTAGAATTAGTGCCTTTTATTGGGTAAATGGGGTCAGTTACTTCAGTCTATGAAACATAGTTGCGAAAACTACTAAGAGGATAAAGATTCCAACCTTAACTTCAGAAAACTTTCCAAGCTAAAGCGTTCGACAATCTCGAAATAGGATCAATTAGATTTCACTTTCTAAAACTGACCTTAGACTTGTGCAGGATAATCGAAACACGATTAGTGGTTCTACCAGTTTTTATTTGATCGTATTCGCATCGAGAGACTCTTAGAGTGTAAACTAGAATCCCATTATCTTAGCGTGTAATCTGGCTGAGAGAAGAAAAATACCAGAGCCTCTTGCAATTTGTGTATAACAACCTTGTCTGTTATGGATACATTGCTTAACTACCAACAAGCCTATTCAGTACCTTGGTGAAGTTATCGGATTTTCCACATTGAATTTCCTTTCACCACTTCATTAATTTTAGCATTTAAATGCTGAGATGAGGGCAATCATATAATGAATTTCCTTTCATCATCTCTTTAAATCGGATGGGGGCAATCGATAAAGAATTTCCTTTCACCACCTCTTTATGTTAGATGGGGGCAATCGATAACGAATTTCCTTTCACCATCTCTTTCTATACATATTTGTTATGAAGTGGGGGCAATCAATAAGTATGTAACATACTCGGGGGAATTTATTTTATTTTATTTTATTGCAAAGGTCTGTCAACTTATTAAAAAGCTCTGGATTGATCTACTTTTGGCCCTCAGACACTCTAAGTTTATGGATAATCTCAGGGAAAATTTATTAACCCCCCCCCCCCTTTTTTTAATTCGGGACTTCACTTGAGCAAACATGATCTTTTTATTTTTGGTAGAAAGACTAAAAAGGTTAAGATTAGCCTAGACATACTTCCGGTTCAACCAAGTCTTAGGAAAAACAGAGGATTTTTCCTCTCTTTGCTTCAAAAGTTAGTTTGAACATTTCCGAAATTACAATGAGACTTAAAGGTAGAAAAACCAAGATTTGGTGAAGAGTAAGATTGATCGTGATCGAAGTGGAAAGGTGAGAGACCCTCAAAATTTGGGAGTGATAACGAGTATTAATCATTTGTTTATATAAAATTTTATTTCTTTAAGTTTTTATTTATTTATTTATTTATTATATAAAAAAAATCAGCAACTCGTTCACTTGTACTTCATAGGATATTTTTAACTCATGTTCTCGGGTTAGAGTTCATACCTTGAAAGTTCGTCATACTTACAGCCATAATATTGTTTCCTCATTACCTTTTGGGTAAGTATTTATCAGGGTTATCCATGCAGATTACCCCTGTAGTATAATTGGTCTTTTGAGTCCTGACGCTTTTCCTGCGAACAATTGATAACTGTCAGACACACTCATACTGACTCTGAGAACTGCTAGATTTGAACTACTTTGTATTTGCATCCTCTGAAAAATCTTAAATAGTTTTTATTTTTATTTTTTATTTATTTTTATTTATTTATTTTGAATCTTAACGAAAGCAATGTTACTATAAAGAAAATGTGAAAACAAACTAGTATATACAATGAAAGTTCGAAAACATATTACTGCATGTAGTGTTTAAGATATCGCCCATTTATAGGGGCACTTAGAATATCTCCATTTAGATTTTCTATTGAAAAAGCATTTTCTCCTTTTGAGGCTGAGACTCTATAAGGGCCGGACCAGAACGAGTCGAATTTGCCCTGTTTGCCAGCGTCTTCTCTTCTGGCTTCCCATTTTAGTACTATATCTCCAGGGAGGAAATCTCTATCCTTAGCCTTTTGATCAAACAAAGCCTTCATCTTATCCTGATATCTCTGCAACTTTTCGTTTACTTCAATCCTATTTTGCTGAACTTTGACCAACTGGTTTGCTCTTCTGGTAATGTCGTTAGGTTCTTCGTTCGAATCTTGCCAAATTTTCATTACTGGCAGAGCAAGATTGATCGGTAGGATAACATCAGTGCCACAAAATATCTGAAAAGGGGACATTCCGATTGCCCTTTTGGTACTTATCTTATTAGCCCATAGAGCGTATTTCAAATGAATATGCCACGTCTTCTTGTTGTCAATTAGTATTTTTTTTATCACAGTTGTCAGACTTTTGTTAGATGATTCAACTAAACCGTTGCCCTGTAGATAATAAGTTGTGGAGTGTCCTAATATGATGCTGAATTTTTGACAAAATCTTACCATAGCCATTGATTTGAATGCTTGTGCATTGTCGGTGACTATTTTTCGGGGACAGTCGAATCTGGATAAAATGTTTTCTTCCAGAAAGTTGATTACAACTGTGTCAATCACGCTTCTCATGGGAATAGCTTCCACCCACTTAGTAAAATAGTCCATTGTAGTTAGAATCCATCTGTGTTGAGCACTGGAATGTAGCTGAATATCTCCAATAAAATCGAGGCCCCACTGTTGAAAAGGGGCTTCGTTTTTAACTGGAATTAGAGGCAAAGCTAGCACTTTCTGTTTACCTATAAACAACTGATAGGGAACACAAGCTAGGACTTTAGTATTTACATCTGTGAAAAGTTTGGGCCAGTAATATCCAGCTCTTAAGATTTTATAAGTTGTGGCTCGCCAAGCGTGGTGTCCTCCACACACTCCCTCATGGAACTCATCTATAACCTTTTCGGTTTCGGTCTTGACCAGGCAGCTCAGCAAAAAACCTAGGGGGTCCTTCCAAAATAGTTTTTCTTATATAATACAATATTTTATAGCATGCAACTTCAGTGTCCTGGCTTTAGATGGGGTTAATTCACTGGGACATTGAAGGGTCAATAGATAGTAAACAATATCATGATACCAAACTGAAGAAGAAAACCTGTCTTCTATCTCAACCGTAGGAGTAGCGAAATCGAGTTCATTTATTTCTAGAGAACTCTCGTCTTCTTGTAGCTGATTTATTCCAAGTGCCTATAAGTTGGATTCGACCAACAATTTAGCCAGAATTTGGCCTTTAATGAGTTTTGTTGGTTTGACTTCAAGATCAAACTCCTGAATCTTAGCTAACCATCTGCCTCTTCTCCCATCACTATCTGGCTGAACCAGTATGTATTTGACTGAGCTTGTAGGAACATAGGCTATGATATTTGAATGTAATACGTGCGTTCTGAAAGTTTTGAGAGCCTTTACCATTGCGTAAGCTTGTTTTTCTAGTATATTATATTTTAACTCAGCGTCTCTCATACTTTTACTGAAAAAAGCAATGGGTTGTTCAAAGCCTTCTTCGTTTTTCTGTAACAATACAGCCGCGATAGTGTGTTCGAAAGCGAAGGAAAAAATTAGAAATTCTTTTGTGTAATCAGGACTTGCTAAGACTGGCGCTTCGCTGATAACTTTTTTGATTCGTTGAAAAAATGCTTTGGCTTCACTTGTGATCCAAAAATCAAGATGTAGTTTAACAAAATGACAATTATTAGATGCTTAATAATTTAAAGAGATCAGCCTCATCAATCATGCTGCATAATAGAGAGAATAAAAACAACCAATAAAGAAAAAGGAGACAAGAAAGTTGTTAACGAAGTTCACCAATCTTTGGCTATGTCTCCGGGCCCGCTTCCAAGTGGAGGACCTCTTTTTATTTCTCGTCAAACTGCTCAAGTTCTCTTACATTGGCCTTATTGTTGTTACAACATGTTCTTGGTCTGTTGTGCAAGACCTCCCTACTCATATCCAATCATTCTCCCAAACTCTCCTCTCCAACATGACCAAAATGCCCCTCAATTCATGAGAAATGGACAAATTTACAATGCTGCTCCTCAATTTCCCTGCATACAAAAGCCTCCTACAAGCTTCAAAAAGCCTGGTTCTTATAGTTTTCAAGGCTCATATGAGGAATCCCAACTTCCCTCAAGATATGGCCTCTTTCTGGGATCAAATCCCCCTCCAAATGGCCAAGATATGCCCGAAAAACCACTTTCTGGTCATAATATCAGGCCATTAATTTAAAAAATAGCATAACAAGTTTAAAAACCCACTTTTTGTTAAATATAGGGCTTTAGCCCCCAAATATCAGGTGCACACCCTCTTTGAAGTGTTCACATGGGCTTAATATGGCCAAGCATCAGCTCTTTGGGCTGCGCGCTAGCCCCTAGCCCTTGAACCCTGGTCACATGCTGTGCAATGATGGGACCACACCCCTAAAAACAATGCCTCACCTGTGGTTCCAGCCCCGTAGTAAAAGGTGTAGGGTGCTGGAATCATGGTCCTATCCATGCGTTGGTTGTTAAAAAATCCCGCGCCCCTTTATTCTAAGCGGTGGTCATATAAACATAACACACCTGTGGGCTGGGGCTTAGCCCTAGCCCCTTTTCGCCACCATATAGTAATACATTTAAATAAATTAAAATGCATATCATTTAACAAGTAATATGGTGGGCGCGTTGGCAAGGGACCTTTGTTAGAGGCTTGGGCTGACCCAAGAGGTCATGGAATCAAACCCCATGGACTCCAATAAAAAAATTTCCACCAACCATTAACCAATACCATGGTGCCACATGGCAGCCCATGATTGGGCCATGTGGCACCCAACCATTTTCCAAAACAAATGCCACTTGTCAGTTTTTGGTTGGATCCCTGTCACTGACCAGTCACCTTCTGCTGGACCGCCACTTGTCTCTGCCATGTCAGCACTATTGATGTCATGCTGATGTCATCATTTGACTGTACCTATTGACTTTTTGCCTGTTTGACAAAACAACCAAAGTACAATAACTCTCACATACAACATCTGTTTGAGAAAGTAAATATATGGACAGAATTGGGAGAACGAGACGGACGCAATGGTGTTGGTTTCATCCAATTCTGAGAACTTTAATTTTTGAGCATTTTCTAGACCTAAGGATCCTCCTGGATCAATCCTCCCCACTTGGAAGCTTTTGGATCACCAAAATTCTGGTATCAGTTGGTAACTAAGTGAGGATACTGTGTCCTCACCTTTCCGGTCTCCATCCACTTGGCCTGACTTGGATTTGTGCCCTTTAATCCCACTCGAAGATACTCCACATCACCCCTGCGAGACGTTCAGACTCTTTTGTCCAATATGGTGTCTTCCTGCAAGTCGTTCATATATTTAGGAGAAAAATATTCTATGGTAGGAATCTAAACATTCTCTCCTTGATCCTCGATCATAGGAGGTTCATACAATCTCAATTTTTCCACATTTACAACTGAATAGATTTTCATATATGGAGGCAATTCTAACCGGAAAGCATTAGTACCAATCTTGTCCAAAATTCTGAAAGGACCATAATGAATTGGTTTAATCTTTTTACCTTCACCTTGCATCCTTTCCTTGCTGATGTATAACCAAACTTTATCTCCTTCTTTGAACTGATGATCAACTCGATGCATATCATGCCTTGCCTTGTACTTGGCCTGGATTTTCTCCAACTGTTCCTGTATTGCCTAATGGATCAACTGGATACATTCAATGAACTTTGTAGCCCTATCCACATCACTATGTCCACCTGCTGCAATGTCTTTTCCAAAGACAAAATCCAAAGGAGACTTTGGCAAGCACCCCAAACAAGTTTCAAATGGAGATCTTTGAGTAGAAGAATGTTTGGCTTGATTATATGCATGTTGTACATAACACATATGTTCATCCCAAAGCTTAGAATGTTTGCTGCAATATGCCCGAAGTAGATGCACTACTGTCCTGTTCACCACCTCTGTTTTCCTGTCCATCTGTGGATGAAATGATGTGCTCTTCTTTAACCTGGTGTCCATAAGTTCCCATAAGCTTGACCAAAATTTCCCCAGGAATCTGGAGTCTCAATCATATACAATAGAAGTAGGTAAACCAAAATGAACCCATACATTTTCAAAGAACATTTGAGTTGTTTTTTCGGCTGTGACCTGTTTTTTTACAAGGAATCAAAATACACATTTTGCTGAACCTATCCACAACTACATACAGGTAATCATGACCTTTTCTAGACATAGGCAATCCCCCCACAAAATCCATAGATACACTTTCCCATGGTCTAGAAGGAATAGGAAGTGGAGTGTACAATCCTAGCTTTCTGTTACTTGGTTTGCTTATTGCACACATAGTACATACTTTCACATATTTAGACACATTTTCATGCATTCGAGGCCAATAACAAAATCTTTGTAACTGAGCAACTGTTTTATCTACCCCAAAATGCCCTGCTATAAGAGAAGTATGTGCTTCTTTGATGGCATGGGCTCTTTCACTTTCTGGAATACATAACTTGCCCAAATGATACAAGAGTTTGTCTTTAATATGATAATTCAGTTCTTCTGCTCTTTTACCATTACTCAAAGTTGCATAGACTTCCTGAAAATCTTTATCCTCGGCATATTGTTCAATATAACTTTCATGGGTGATTGAATTGTGCTT